>APFE031643404.1:0-50965 GCA_000404065.3 Pinus taeda | reverse complement strand
ACGTGTATTGAGCGCCTCCAGATGGTTCATGCATCCCTATGATAGAGGAACTTATCCCATCAAGAGAGGAGCTACCCCATCCAAAAGAGGGAGTATCCCATTGATGTTGGAACTGAATAACTCCTCTAGAACACTAAATACAGGCAGTGGGCCAAAGGAGGGGAGGTTGAAAGCTGAACATTCTATAGGGTAAATGCTGCTGGAATTAGGACTTCCATTTGTTGACTTGTGAGGAGAGATCACTATCCTTCCTTGTTGCCATAGTGGGAGTGGGTGAGCTTGTCAAAGTAGAGGAAATCTCTTGCTGGACCCTGGGAGGAGCTTGCACAACACCAAGGCTCAGGTTGTATGGTTCCTTTTTTGTTTCCTTAATACAAATAAGTCCATTCTTCTCAATGATTTGTTAATGAATTATTTCATGTATTCCTTGGTCAATATGATAGATATGCTTTTTTTTATGATGAATATTCAGATGCTATGTAATCGTTTGCTTTGTTAGTGTATGCAGGTCTGAAAGTGAAGGAGGAGCTCATCTGGATCAGCAAGGCTGGACTGCTACAACAAGTGTGGGACCTAAGGTAAGATCGAAAACTGAATTCTCATAGAATGATGTTTATCTAGAGAAGGATAGCTCTTGTTTGGTTTGTTTGTCATTAGAGAGTCTTAGACTCCTAGGAAGGTTGGATTTGTCCGCAAATATAACCCATTCCGTGTGACACCATCATAAGTATGAATTATGAATAATCACATAAGAATAGTTTATGTAACTTCAGTCACATTTTCAGAGGCTACTGGTCTCAAATTTCTTGACATTTCATCAGGAAATTCCATCCCCATGTGGAGCCATTGTTAAGGTCCTATAATAATAGGATTCATAATTTTGAATTGGCTATGGTTAGTCTTGTAATATTGTACATACTTTTTCTTTCTGCAAAATGTTTTCCATATTAAAAATAAAAAAATTTAAGGAAGCTATGTCCTAAAAGAATAATCAAAGGACAAAAATGAAAAAGAAAAGATAAGAAAAAGTGAAAAATATGAACGCCAAACAAAAAATAGATCATGAAAGTGTGCAAATTTAAGTGCCAGTTCTTTTACTTTTATGTGAAAAATAATGGTTGTGTGAAACTTGTCATAAATGCCACAACCCATGATAGTCAAATAGGTTAATCTTTACTCATTCATGCTTTAAATTTCTTGTTTATAGATAGGGAATAAAGATCTATCCAAACTGTTTAACCTTGGAAGATCAGTAGTTACGTAGAGAATAAAAATGTGATCATAAGCTTAATTTGAGCCATTGGAAGTTATAAGGTTAGAATTAGATAGTTTTCTTGTCAAAAGAAAAGGAAATAAAGGATTTGCTAGCTCAAATGCACCCAATAAAGTGAAGAAAAAATGTTAGGGTAAATAAAGGGTAGGTAGAAGAAAGGTTGCATATGTACAAGGTTGTTAAATCCTAAGCACATTTATCATGCTTAAATCCTATGTTTCAGCATGCAGGATCATTTATAAGAGTGAAAGGATGTTCACTAGCTTACTTGATTAATTTCGCCTCATTTCATTTTACCCCCCACATACTTATTTACTAATTTCCCCATTGTCTTGTCATTTCTTATTAAAATACCATTTTCCCCTTGTTTTGACCCTTACCCCTTGGTTTCACACGTTTTCCTAGTAATTACCCTCAAAATGTCATCTCCCTCCCTAAAAACCCCTTTCCCTAGTGTGAAACCCATTCCCCATGGAAAAATCATCTTTCCCCTTATTAATTTATCTATTCTACCTCAAAAACCCATAAAAATCCCTTATCCTAAGTTTTTATCCGCCCCCACATTATTTAATTAACTTCTCGAGTTATATTTTCTCGGCATAAAATTTTTAACCCACCAACCCAGGTGTATTTAAACAAACCCCGCTACATTAACCCCTAGTCCCACTCCATTAAACCTGCTCATTATACTTCTAATCCCCGCCTTATTCATTAATTATTACAATTTATTGTAATTAACCCCTCGAGCCCTGCAAATCCTCACCCTGATTCCCCTCCATGCATCTTGACTACGCGACAGTCGTTATATCTCCCACCCCAGATCTAACGACACACATCCATGTCGTGCTCATTCGCTCTTCGAACTTTACCAGCCAGAGAGCATGCAAGATTCGCGGTTTTCTAGGGCCCTATTCTATTACGTGGCAACGCCAAGTGAAATTGCGTGCTCTCAAGGAAATACCACCTGCCTGCCAAAAGTGGTGCAATGGCCCCTAAAACCGCCTCCCCACCAAAAGCCAAAACCATTCACTCTTCATTTATGAATTTCGCGCCAAATTCTAACAGTTGCCGGTTAAAAGGCCAGAGAATCCCATTTTGACTATTTTCGCTCGTTTGCACTATGAATGCTACCCAAGACTTCTTGCGCCAACCTGAGCCTCTGCAACCGAAATTGACCATCGTTTATCTAACGAACAAGCTCCAGACGGCCAATTCAAGCATCTAGTGCACAGTTGAAGCCAATGTACCATCTACAGTCACCACTAAAACCAGTTTGCAGCTTGAACCACCAATTTCTAGGTATTTTGAGAAAAAACCAGAATGGCCCTCTCAATTGGAAAATGTATAGTTAATTCAAAGATTAATTAATTGAATTTAATTAATTTTCCCATAAATTGAAGAGTATTTCCACCTGAATACCCAAATCCTTCTTTTGCATACTGAAAATTACCCTCTCACTGCACTAGAGTTTTCAAAGCCTCACTGCTACAACCTATAAAAGTCTAATTCACACCTTCCCCCATAAAAATGGCATCCCAAACCTCTCTGGACATGATACGTGTGTCAATCCCTCACCTGGATATCGACCATTTGGCACTAGCAGGCAGGGGTTTCCAAATAAAAAACGCTGCTACTCCAGCCTACCTTATGAAGCTCCACTGCTCAAGTAAGAACAGATTCATGAACCATGCAGATGACATCCACCTTTGGGAATCCAATTTACCCAAATATCTATTCCCAGACTCCACCCATTCCCTGATATCATACATTTTTGTCATTCCTACTATATCCCTAGCCAAAGAGATATTGTTGCCCCAAACTAGCAGCTCTTATTCACCCTTACACCAGAGTCCATCAACCAAGTGCTTCAAGTTCAACCTAGCCCTAGTCAGACCCCTCTATCCATTGGAGACCTATTAGACCTATATATCACCCTAGACCTGGTTAATATAAGGAAAATCTTCCAGACTTTCATCATTGAAGACAGAAATATTCCCACAGATACCCCACCCTATATTGCCACTATTTTTTCAGAAACTGGTAGACATATAATAACCATGCTCTCTTACATCCTAGGATATACCACATATGAGAATGTGGATGAGGTCAACCTAGCATGCTTGTCAATTTTTACCCTAGGCAAGCCTCCTGCTATCATGTACAATTATGCTAAGTTCATTGCAGACAGGATGGATGAACAATTCACAAGACTGCCCACTGAAAGAGTTTTCAAGTACTCTTCAGTGTTGTTTCACATGTTTTTATATTACCAAGCAGACAAGTTCCCTGTAAGAATCCAGAAGTTGGATACCAACGGAAAATAGAGATCAATTATCTTCTAGACACCCTTGATTTAGAAATGCTCCACAACATTTACATACAAAGACTTCATAGATTCATTTGTCTACCTGGTCATGAACATGCTGACCAGTAACACTCAAACTAGAATCAGCCAAGAAATCAAGAGGGTGTTAGAGTTGGGTAAGAACATCAAGGTGGGAGACTAGTACTTCTACTAGAATGACACTGAAATTAGGGTTTATGCCTGCCAATTAGCCCCTTATAAGTTTCCAAAATACCTCCCTACAAGGATATTTTCACTTGAGTATTTTAGACAAATCATCAACACTAATGAGGTCCACTTCCTATCTATTAGGAAGAAGACCTAGTTTAAGATGAAAATCCAATTAGGCGCATTCATTTTCAATAATAGAGAGGCTGGACCAGAGGTTGACAAGATACTACAACAGATGATATTCAGGAATAGCTTCATGTGGCAATATGACCATGGGGTCATAAACAAGCTAAGACTCATGGTCAAATTGGGACCTTACATCCATCACCCAAGACCTGACATTGAATAGTTTGCCAACCAATCTAAGTGGTTGGAAAATACATTGATTCATATGGATATCACAGCTGTGGATGTGGAGAACACACTCATTGATCTAGAAGATAAATTTGACCAGAGTTCTTTCCTACAGGTTCCAGAACTAGGGGAACCAATGAATATTGATCCTGTATTACAGACCCCAACCAATGAGGAGAATAATCCAAAGAGGAGTAGGGAAGAGGCATCCAGTTCTGCCATGGAGACTACAGATGATCTGTTTGAACTCATAGAAAGGCCCAAATTGAATCATGTGTCTGAATAGGAGGAGAACATTTAATCAGTGGGAATCATTGACACTGAAGCAATGGGGTAGAGGAGCAAAGACACAACTGCTTTAGGTGAAGCACAACAACCATCAATCTCCTACAGTTAAATGATTGAGAGACAACAAAGTGTTGAGGTTTCTTCCTTTGTCAGGCCCATTGACAGAGAAAAGGACATCAAAGACAGGTACAAAGAAATAAAGATGAGTAATGAGAAGTTGAAGGCAGAGACATATGCTCAATACTTCAAATATACACCAACCAACCAGAGTAGGTTGATGTCAAACTTTGAAATTAGGATAGGAAAGATGCAGGTATCATTTTTCTAGTCCACTGTTCAGCAACCAAAGACCTCAGCTGACTATTACAAGGCTGATTTGGAGGTGTTGGCCAAGGATGTTCATCCCATTGATCAGATAGAGTTCCACAAGCAGGCTGGGGAGGTGATTTATTGCACCATTACAGTAAAAGCCATTACTGCACATAGGTTTTAGGATTCACTAGATAATCTAACAACCCAATATAAATTGGAGAAGGCCTCTTCATAGGCCAAAGACAATAGGATCAATTCATTATAGGACTTCTTCATTGAATTGGGTCATGATCCAAGTGACATTAAAGCTACTGATAAATTGATCAAAAAGAAGAATGAGGATATAACAACCCTCAAGAAGCAACTTAAGTTGCCTCATTTATAACACCCATAAACAAAGGAGGTCCTTGAGAGCCAAACCAGTCATGAAGAGATGATCAACCTAGTGCTACAACTAAATGATCAGTTAAAAGAGATGGTGAAAAAAATGGATAACTTGATTCAGCTAAAGCAAGCTAGTCTTGATGATGCCCCTACAACTGTTATCCCAACATTTACAACTGTTGTACCTTCTACTTTGGCAACATCCTTGGCTCCCATAGCTCCAATGGCCACAATGATGAGCCCCAAACATGGGTAACTTATTGGGCTTATTTTGCCTATTATTCTCGATTAATCCACCATTCTTCATAGTTTTATGCATGCTTTTGAATATATTTATGTTAATTGAATGAATTAGAATAGTCACTTGAGCACAAAGTCTAATACGTGCTTATTGCAGATTTTTGGACATCTTTTAGACCAAGGTCAAGCATTTATGTGCCAGTTGATAGCCAAATACGAAGGAACAAGGCTGAGGATTGGTAGGAAGGGTATCTCCTGCACTAAATGAGCCCTTCCTCGAGTTCTCCACCATCAGCTTGGAGTTCAACAGCCCACCAAAGATGATTTCCAAGGGCAGCTGAGCAGATTTTGTGAAGTGGCTGATTAACTGCAGTTTTGAGCAGCCAAAACCCTCAAGTTAAGGAGGGCTATTGGGAGTCCTCATGGTGCATAAGTAGGAATTCTTCAAGCCTTGGTAGTTTAGATATTGAACAATTGTTTTTTACACTTTAGTGCAGCTCTGCCTTTCAACTCATTTTCGAGCTCCTGCTGTAAACGTTTTTGTGACATGGTTATTTTTTGAGTAATGGTGATAAATTTCACTATGCACCAGCTTTGAGCTTTTCTTAGGAGGCTGTAGCTCTTGGGGTTGGGCCCAACCCAAGTGCCAGTACCTCCTTTGTGTACTATTATGTGTTTTCTTGCATTCATAGAATAATTTCTACTATTTAAGTTAAGATCTTGCCTTGTTACTTAGGTTGTTTTTGATGATTAAGATAGCTTTTCATGCTTCAAGTTGATTTGACAGTTTGGTAATATATCTGCAAAAAGGCCATCAAGCAGCCCCTGATATCATCTCTCTCTTTGGGACCATGAGCTGAGACCAAGGCATACTTGCTACCACAAAAACATTGGTTTTTCCTTTCAATGCAATTGCTAGTGTTAGATTTTTAGGTCGAAAAGTTGATACCAGTTGTGCTTGCATGTTTAGATCTGTTCTTGCTTAGGTTTCCATAGTTATCTTGCATGATTTCCTCTAGTTTTTAGGTAAGATTAGGTCAAAATAGATAGGGCTTTGGTTTTTCTAGTCTTTCTTTGATCAATTCTGAGAAGTAATGTGTAGAACATATATAATACATCCTTGCCTATCCTTCTTCCATCAAACCACCTTCTCCAACCTCTAATCCAAGATTCCTTCCCTCCATTTGCCACACTTTTCCAATTTTCCCTAACTTCTACCTTCTTGCGCAACATTGCTCCCTCCATCCTTGAACAAATCCAACCACCTTCATCACTCCTTAGCTTCCTTCACCAAGTCCTAGACCCCTTCACATCCTTAGCCATATTCCATTTCCACTTTCCCACCGTTTTTCCACCATCAACCCTCTAAAATCCTCTTTCGGCTCTTCTGATAGAACGTGCTGTAGGACATCCTGTAGAACCCCTGCAGACTTCCCGTAGAAGTTCACGTGAGTAGTTTTTCAAGATCTAGTCATTGTGAAACTCTATGGAAGGGTTCTAGGGACCCCACCTTAAGCCCTCTTCTCACCTTTCCAACCTCTTGCAAATGCCCACTCCATTTCCTTTTACCAATCAACCCCTGCATAGTAAAAAATAGTCAAAGCACTTGCATAATAATTCTGCAAAATTACTCGAAGACACAAAAGATGTTTTTTTTCATATTTTGCTTCAAAAGTAGCTTAGTCACATGCATTTTACCTTTCCAAGAGTTAATAGCATCCATTTCCACCGCGTTCATCTCTTTTCTTGCACCAGTAGGGTTAGTCAGTGAAACTAGGGTTTGCTAGGGTTTGCATTTCCTTTCAGCTTTCAACTTCTTTCTACAGGTAGATTAGTCTCATTCGAGTTAGAATTCATCCATCACTGTTAAAAGATTCTTCTAAGATCTCATAGAAGTTCGCTTAAGCTCCTAGCGGACTTGTGCCAGCTGATTAAGTGAGAGCCTGCGGCAAGGGCTAGTACTTGTGCATATAGCACCGTCGCTTCCAAGTTTGTTACAAACAACCGGGTTGATAAAAGTAAAGAAGGGAGTCCCAAGAGTTGTAGCATCATTGCTGCAATACTGGATCCCACCATCATTTTGGCACCATTTTCAGGGAAACGTCAGAGTATTTGTGATTGTTGCTTTTCTTCTATTTTCTACTGCAACCTTCTGCTAAGTAGTTTATTTCAGCAAGAGTAGAGTAGTTGCTTCATTTCCATTCTGCAATTTTATTTCCAAAAAAGTAGATTAGACATTTCCTGCTTTCTTAGATTATCATTTCAATTCCACAATTTCATTTCTACAAGCGTAGATTAACATTTCAATTCTACAATTTCAATTCTTCAAGCGTAGATTAGCATTTCAATTCTGCAATTTCAATTCTACAAGCGTAGATTAGCATTTCAATTCTGCAATTTCATTTCAGCAACATAGATTAGTCATTTCCCTCTTTCATTTCAATTCTACAATTTCATTCCAGCAAGGTTTATTTTAGTTAGCTGTAATTTGTTGTTCAATCAATTTCATTTTTGCAGGTACAAGCAGAAAAAAACACAAAAATCAACCAAAAATATTTCATTTCATGCCTCCTAGGAACAGAGACAATACAAGAAAATTCTTGCCCAACACCCCACCACATCAATGAGTCGCCCTTCTCTCTTCTTTGATGGAAGTGAACCTCCAGAGATATACGAAGATCCTCTAACAGAAGAAGAGCAAGAAAACATTCCTCCTGAGACCATGGCTGAACACAGAAATGGAATAGGAGATGAGGAGAGAATAGAAGGTGCCTTTCCCATCCAAGAGACTAATGGGGACACAAAAATGAAAAACATAAGTCCCTCAGCCTTACCTCACTTCCATGGATTGACCACTGAAGACCCTGATACCTTCTTGTTTGAGTTTGATATCCTTTGTCAAACTTATGACTATGCAGAAGATGAGGAAAAGTTGAAACTCTTTCCCTCTACCCTCAAGGATGCAGCACTACGCTGGTTCATGGGGTTACCTGGAAACAGCATCACAACTTGGGCTCAAATGTAGCAAGCCTTTAACAACAAATACCAGGATTACTATAGGTCAAAAGAAATGAAGGAAGAAATCTTTTGGATGACCATGGGAAGTGATGAATCTTTAGAAGACTATGAAGAAAGGTTTCAACTTAGTTATAAAAGGGATAGGTGCACACTTGACCCTGAATCTCTGAAGCTAGTTCTGCTCGAAGGAGTTCTTAAATATCTTCTAGATACACTCCATTTGTTGACAGGAGGAGACATCTACCAACTACGTTATGATGACATAAAGACTGTGTTTAGAAACCATTCTAGGGCAGCTCAGAAAAGAGGTAGGGGGAATCAAATTTCAGCTAGTGCCACCTTCTCCAAACATGAGTTTACAAATCAGATGGAAGACCTTAAAAGTGAGATGAGATAGACCATTTCCATGCAACTGGATACTTTCAGAATCCAGCAGAAGAAAGAGGAAGCCGATAGGGCTTTGGCCATCTTTTGTCCCAGATGTACAAGGAAGCATCCTAGGAATGGGTGTCCATTTCACTCCGTAAAGGTATGTTTCGTTTGTGAGGAAGACCACCCTACAAACCAATGCCCAACCTTACCTAAACTTAAAGTTATGTACGAAGGGGCTGAAGGAGCCACTGAACCACTCTACTTCCTGAACCAAAAGAGGCCACATGGATCCAGACCTTACTAGCAAGGGATGCAAGGGACATCCCAGACTTATTACAACCCCAACCAATCCACTCACATACCTTCGTGGGGCCCCCCTACTCATCCTTCCTAGTTCACACCCCCTCCTTGGTCTTATCCTTCTCAATACCATACTCAACCTACTGCTCATTCATTTCATTCTCATGTTCAGTAACAACCTCAGTGGAATTCACCTCAACAGGGGTGGAGGCCCCAATACAACTCTCCTCCTGCCATTTTGCCTCCACCACCTACTCAACCAAAACCATTACCTCTTGCTCCTCCAAGACAACCCCAGATGCCTGTTCAACCGAACTCGAACCCTAATGACAGACAGGCCCAGCAGGTGTATACTGGAGAGGCAACATGCCCTACCTATGTTGTGGAGATTCAGGAGATCAACCTACGATCTGGGAAGGTCCTCCCAGATTACCAACCTCCTCCTAAGGAGGATGAGGAAGAGAAACAGGAAAGTGAATCCAAAGCCATTCCACCCTTTCCTAAGAGACTGACTGTAACCACGCAACCAAACCTAAAAGAGACCAAACTTCTAGGGGAACTTAAACAGTTATGTGTAAAAATACCACTTCTCCAGGCCATCAAAGACGTCCCAATCTACAACAAATTGATCAAAGAGAAGTGTTTCAGGCATCCAAACAGGAACAAGAGAGATGCCCAACTATCAATGTCATAGGGCAATTGTCCGACCTAATGTTGGGAAAAGTAATCTGTCTAAAATATCTGGACCATGGGAGTTTTGTAGTCGATGTCCACATCAATGGCACCATAATCCCTCACACCCTGATTGATCTTGGGGCTGCCATTAATTTGATGACCAGGGACACTATGCTTAAAGTCAACCTTCAAAGTTCCTTAAGGAAGACCTCGACAGTACTGCAGTTAGCATACTGCTCCACTGTGACCCTCGAAAGGATTGTGGAAGATGTCATGTTCTCCGTTGATTCTTGGGAGTACCCTGTGGACTTCTTGGTCCTCCAGCCAAAGGAAAAACTCATTGGATACCCCCTCATTTTGGGAAGGCCTTGGTTAGCTACTCCATATGCTTACATCATTTGTCTAGCTGGGAGCATGACCATTAAGAACCGGCCTAGGTCCAAACAGCTAGTCCTATATCCTCCTGCCAAACCTCTGCTCAAATATGACTTGCCTCTCTGATTGGAGGAGGAAGATGAGGATGAAGTCTACTCTGCACCATTCTGCATAGTGGAAGCCACCAGGAGAGGATCTCAAACTAAGGATGACCTTATAGAGAATTTGATTCAAAATCCACCTCCCAGTGTGTTGCCATTAGAGGAGTTGGTAGAAGACACCCAAGCCAGTGCTTTAGTGGATCTCTGTGTGGCTGATCTGACCGCTTCTCAGGTTAAGAATGTGGAATTTGGCCCTGAAAGAACCTTGAAGATCAACTCGTCCCTATCCCCCTCTCAGGAGAAGGAGTTGTGTAGCTTATTGAACTGCCATTTGGATGCTTTTGCTTGGAGCTATAAGGAGATGAAAGGAGTCCACCCTTCAGTCTGTACCCATCACATTTACATTAAAGAGGACTATAAACCAGTCAGGTAGCCTCAGAGGAGAATGAATCCAACCCCTAAGGATATTGTCAAAGAAGAATTGAAAAAGTTGTTGGATGCAGGATTCATCTACCCCATCTCTGATAGCGAGTGGGTTTCTCCTCTGGTGCTTGTGCCCAAGAAAAACAGGAAGTGGAGAATCTGTGTAGATTATAGAGAACTTAACAAAGATACCAAGAAGGAACATTTTCCTTTACCTTTCATAGATCAATTGTTATATGGCCTGGCAAGGAAGAAGTTCTTTTGCTTCCTATATGGGTTTAGCAAGTATAATCAGATCCAAATCAACCTGGAAGACTAAGATAAGACCACTTTCACGTGTCCCTGAGGTACCTTTGCTTAACGGGTCCTTCCCTTTGGGTTATGCATCTCTCTTGCCACTTTCCAGAGAGTAGTACTGAGCATATTTGCTGAGCTGGTTCATGATTTGGTGGAAATCTATATGGATGACTTCACTCCTTATGGGTCTAACTTCCAAGAAGCATTGACTAACCTAGGAAAAGTTTTAACCAAGTGTATTGAAATGAACTTGTCCCTCAATCTTGAGAAATGTGAATTCCTGATGACTGAAGGGACTGTGCTAGGTCATACAATTTCTTAGTAGGGATTACAGGTGGATCCCAACAAGATTTCTATCATCCAAAGGGTTCCACCTCCTCAAAAGGTAAGAGATGTTCGGAGTTTTCTAGGCTTAGTATGATATTATAGAAGATTCTCTGAAGATTTCAATAAGCTAGCCTCTCCATTGTTTGGTCTTTTGGGGAAAGATGTTGAGTTTATATGGACTAACAACTTTCAAGAGGCTCTGGATGTGTTGAAAGATAAGCTGGTAACTTCCCCAATCTTGAGAGGTCCAAACTGGGCCCTACCTTTCCACATTCACACAGATGCCTCGAATAAAGCCATAGGAGCAGCCTTAGGACAAGTTGAAGAGAAGTTACCGTATGCCATATATTTTTTCAGTAAAAACCAGTCCAAGGTGGAGTAGCTATAGTCCATTCCCTAAACAAGTTCAGACACTACATCACTGGTTATCAAACATCCTTACACATTAATCATGCTGCAATTAGGTACTTGATGAATAAACCTAGTGTAAATGCTCGTATCATTAGATGGTTACTTTTATTGCAGAAATTTGATTTGACCATTGTTGATAAGCCCAGAAAGGAAAATGTTGTTGCTAATTTTCTGACTACTTCAAAACAAAAGTCTTACATCATTGTGTGCACGGACTACTTGAAAAAGTGGGCAGAAACAAAGGCAATCAAGGCAACAATAGAAGAAAAGGTGGCTGAGTTCTTGAGGGAAAATATCTTCTACAAGTTTGGTTACCCAAGAGAATTAGTCACAGATCAAGGAAGTCAATTTACCTCTATCCTGATTGAAGACTTGCTTGCTCATCATAGGATTAAGCACAAAACTTCCACCCCTTATCATCTGCAAGCAAATGGACAGTTGGAAGTCACTAATATAGCTTTGGAAGATATTTTGACTAAAGTGGTGAGTAGTAGTAGAAAAGATTGGGCAGATCACTTGTTCGAGGCCACCTAGGCCTACAACACTACTTGGAAAACTACGAAAGATTTTACACCTTATTAGCTGGTCTACGAGAAGAAGGCTTTGTTGTCAATAGAATTTGAATATAACACATTGAGATTGGCTGCTCAGTTGGACCTAGATCTCAGCCATGCATAGCAGGAAATATTACTACAGCTGATGGATTAGATGAACAGAGAATGCAGGCCCTTCTCCACTCAGAGGTGGTCCAACTTCAAAGAAATATATGGCATGACTGGCACCTTAAAGAAAAGCAATTTCAGCCAGGAGATTGGGCGCTGTTATATGATTCAAGATACAAGGATTTCAAAGGAAAGCTGAGGACAAGATGGCTGGGACCATATACAGTGGAGAAATGCAACGAAAATGGTTCAGTCCTTATTAGGACCATTGATGAAGAAGCCATCCCCATGCTCGTCAATCGGCATCGATTGAAAATCTACAGGAAGCCCCTTTCTAAGAAGGAGTTCATTGAAACTCTGGACAAATCAGTGTTGATAGTGGAGCAGGCCCCTGTCTCCAGTCAACCCACACCTTGAACACAAAAAAAAAATAGAAAATAGAAAAAGAATAAAAGATCCTTGGGTGAAAACCTCTTGGAGGCACATCAGCTGTCTCAGACTAAAAAAAAAAGGAAAAAGGAAAAAAGAAAAAGAAGAAATAAACCTAATTTCTATTGAATAATTGCAGGTTGCAGGAAGGACATTGCAGGTCAGGAGGATCGCACAAGACAAAGACATAGGTCAGCAACAGGCTGCAAGCATCCCTCACAATCCATTCCTCCATGACCACTACCCTTTCCTAAGATTTGGTCTCATTCAGGCTAAGATTTCACCTTCTACAGGAAGTTTTGTGTCTTCTACAGGAAGATCCTATAGAACCTACAGATAAGCCAAAATCAATCTCAAAAGAGGACTCGAAGGTTGGGAATATGTCTATGAGGCCTGTAAACCTCTCTATTTCCATCCATCACCATATGTCACCTTTTTCAATCTCTGTACACTTCCACTGCACTCATTCTTTATATGTCCGCACAGTCACACATAGCAAACCTGTTTTCTTCATACTACCAGCAATTTTTTTTTTATGACAAAACAAGTAGCAGTTCTTCACTCACGATACCTGTTACCCCCATCTAGACTCCTCATCAGCCGAGACCCTCGTCAACAACACAACCCTACTCATTCTAGCTTGTATTCCAGGAGGAGAAGCAGCTACAGGACATCCTACATGAATCCTATAGCAACTGATCCGTCTGGAAGACATACTCCAAAGACAGCGACAACAATGTATGGCAGAAAAGACATGCATGGAGCTCTTCTTAAATGTAATAATATCAGCAGCAGCTGAGGCCAAGCATGCAGTGTGCATGCAACAATAGAAAACGAAGGAGTGGGTTTCGAAACCCAAAATCTGCATAACATGGCCGCGACCATGCAGGTAAGTGCCTAAACTCATTCTTCAATTGCATAAATCGTATTTTAAAGCTGCATGACTATAGGAATGGTTTGGAGTGAGTGGAATCGGTGGCTAGTCAACTGGCCACCCTCGGCCAGTTACATATCCTTGTGGAATCCAAACGAGCCCCGTTACATTCAAAATTGCTGATTAGATGTGCAGTCAGCATGTGTAGAGTGTCCATTCAGGGAGAAATCGTCGGGACTGGTAATGGTGGAGATGGATAATGTTAGAGAGGAGGTGATAGCAGTCAAAAACACGCAGAAAAATTATGGTTGTGATGTCAAATCAACGGTCTGGTCCGGCCACCTCATCCCCTCACCACGAATCAGGCCACAGTTAAAAGATGCTCAATCAGAACATGCACCACCCTCTGTTCATTCTACACTCATGATGTTCTTTACTAGAGTACGCATCCATCACTGCCAAAATAGCTAACTAGTCGTCCTCCACCAATTTTTCTGCCTGTTTTCGAAAATCTCCCGCCTATCGGGCTCTACTGGAAGCACAGTTCTATTCTATAGGAGCCGAGAGACTTCTACAGGAAGGGTTCTACAGGAAAGGCAGAATAGCTCTGCGAAGAAGGAAAACCTAGAATTTTTGTTGAATTTGAAGCTCCAAACGAGGTAGGCTCGAACAAAAATTCTCTATGCATGATTTGTTTGTACAAGGTGGTGAATTGAATGACATCAATTTGAAAAACGAGAGTAGAAGTCTGCATGTGCATTGAGAAAAAAACGTGAAAGTTTGCCTGTATATTTTTCCTCTGCATCGGAAATCTCCTCCATCTTTTCTTTCTAAATTCCCCCATAAGGAAGATATATGTAGCAATAGGGGCTACCCTATGTGTCTGTGAAAAAAAAAATTGGATTTGCATGTCTATTTATGTGCTGAGAAGAGAACCTGTGTCCTTAGGCTCTGGTCTATAAAAACAAAATTCTTCTTTCCATAAACAGTCAGTCAAATTCTGGGTAACAATAGTCTTAAAAAAAGGGAATTATTGCGATATGATATTGTAAAGAACACACGAGGAATTCCTTCTTGGGTTCAAGAGAAACTGAATTCAGCCATCCTTTGTTTCAGCGATTGATTGTTTATTTTCCTGAGCATTTCCTCTTCTGGTTAAAACATAAAAATAGTACTCAACACCATGCCAGGAGGATTCATAAGGAAAGAACCCTTGGACTCTAGCAAGTTGCATGAGCACCCTGAGGTGGTGGACCTTTTCACCCAAGCAAATTAGATATCCTTCTTTGACAAAATTTAGGGTCATGATGAGGAGATAACTGGAGAGATTTTAATGTCCCTAAGACCACATTCAAAGACACATTCCATAGTTATTTTTAGGGGTTTGACCCTATAACTCACCCCTAAGCTCATCAGTGGAGTTACTGGCCTACCATTGGGGCTCCCTTGGAGCAAGGAAGAGAGATCATTGGGCCAAGTTGCTAAGAAATCATTTTTTTTGCCCAAGGAGCATCCTGTTGAAGACAAAAATGGGGTTAGAAGAACCAACTTGACTCCTCTATGGAGTGAAGTTAGCTATCAAATTATGAAGTACATCACATGTGAAGGGAGGTTTTGCATCATCTATGGATATCATTTCAGGTTGTGTGAATTAAGGCATGGGATTTACTTTCCTCCAGCCAAGAAACTAAGCATCCCATATTTCCTTCTTCAGTCGCTAATTGAATGTGGTACAAAGTTAAATGAAGGGATCCCAGATCAGTTGGCCCATCATGTGCTCATCAAATTGTTGGTGGAAGATGCTTTACACACCTATATTATCCCCATATCTTGGGAAATATTCAAAAACATGTCCAGGGATGATAACATTAGAAATTTGGTTGAAAACATCACCCCATCCAACAGTGAGGAGGGCGAGAAAACTAAAGAAATTGAGAAGGAAGATGATAAGGGAGCACAAGACATTTAAGCAGAGGGCAAAATAAAAGAAGAGCATATAGGAAAAGAAGAATTTGGCCAGATTATGAAGCCTAAAACCAAGGAAGAAACAATAGCAAAAACACCAAGGGAAAAGAGGATGCAGAGTAGAAAAGCAAAGGTCAAGAAAGCCCAAATGAAGGCTACCAAAGCCAAAGCAGGCACCCAGAAAGAAAAGGGAAAGACACACCCTGAGATATTAGCAACACAGACAAGAATAGTGGACATAGAGATTTGTACAGGAAGCAAAGAAACGGAGTAGCTGGAAGAAAAATCACCTGAAATGTTGGCAAGGGAAACAACAGTTGTGCTTGCTGCATTAAGCACACATGCAAAACAAAAATGAAAGAGAAAGAGGCAAACCTTCATGTACTTTAAAGACAGGAGAAGCATAAGGATCAGAGTGGGCAAGCCCCAACGACAATGAAAGGAACCAATTGTCATTGACAACACAACCACTAAGCAAAAGAAGAGTCTCCTTTAAAGATATCTATCACCTATGAAAGAGGAAGCCGAAAAACCTCCACCTGGAGAGAGAGAATTTGGATGATGGACTCAAAGGCAGCTCTACAAGAAGCTGAAACATCTCTACAGGAAACTCTAGCTAAGTTAAAAGAGATTGAGAAATTGGAGGAGAAGGTAGCCAAACAATCATAGGGAGAGGAAAAGACTGAGGAGATACTAGAACCAAGCCCTTAGCCTAGCTTGGGCTCATATTACAACCTATTATAAAGTGGGAAGATCATCCCATAGAAGTTTGCGGTACCACTCTTCTTCGCATTGGAACAAGAACAGGTTTAGACTCACACTTGGATGAGGATTGCCAAATCCAAGGGTGTGGTAGACATAGGCCACCTGGAAGAACAACTCAAATAATCAAGAAAATATTTGGCCATGGTGAGGCACGCGAAAAGAAGTCAAAGAGCCAAATTATAGGAGGAGAATGAGCTGTTGAAATAGCAGTTACAGCTACAGGGAGGTCATAAGGAAGATAGGTCGTTCATTTTGGGAGAACAGTAGCAGCAAGAAGGACCTCCAGTAGAAAAGGAAACAACTGAGGAACATCAGAGAGAGGCAAAGTTGCAAGCTGATGTGGAGATGCTGACAAAGCTACTACAGAGGAGGAGTCACAGGCAGTAGAAGAAATACAGTTTTTAAAACAACAGGTACAAGAGAAAGAAGACCAACTGGCCTGCATGGCCAGTGGGGTAATAGAAGCCTTACAATGTAGGCAACCTGCTAAGTCATATGCCTTATATCTTAAAAATCAATGGTTGCAATTTCAAATTAACACCATGACCCAAAGGGGCACCATTCCATTTCAGAATTACCATCAGGTTACGGATTTGTGTGACAATAGCTCAGCAGAAGATAAGGCCAAGTTAGCAGAATTATATTTACACAACTTTTCACTTCCAAACATGAATCTCTGGGAACCCAATGTTGCATTGGGATATGTACAACTCATGGCCATGGCCTCTTGGTTAAACCATGAGGAAAAGAGGGCGGCCGAAATTCAGAAAGTTATGGACATAGAGCTAAGTGAGCCACTCATGATCAGGGCAGAACCAGAAGATCCCTCAGCTTTAATATATGCCCATCAGCACCTACCCAACAACCCTTAGGTTCTCCCACACTACATTGAAAGACAAGCTTAGGCCATTGCTCACTTTGAAGACATGGAAAGACTACTTGGTGATAACTACATCCATGATTGCACAAGGAGATGGAACACACTATCCCATAGTCTGAAAATTAGAGAGTACCACTCCACAACAAGGAAGAGGGAGGCGTTGGCAAGAGTACCACTCTACAAACAGTTAATCCAAAATCTATAGGCCAACTGGATCGGCCTAAAATTCAGTCCTCCATTACATTTAGGACTACTGGAAGGGGTCAAAGAAGAAGAAGAACACAGGAAATGGGAGGAAGTAGAGAGAAAAGTAGGGTTTCATGACCGAAAAGAGGACATCACCTCGGAAGCCTGGGATGCTACAGAGGTAGTCAAAGCGATCAAAGATGATGAGCTGGATTATTTTCTCAGAGGATGAGCAACACATTCAGCAGGGGGTGATGATGAGACCCAAAAATGGGTAACTTATTGGGCTCATTTTGCTTATTATTCTCAATTAATCCACCATTCTTCATAGTTTTATGCATGCTTTTGAATATATTTATGTTACTTTAATAAATGAGAATAGTCACTTGACCACAAAGTCTAATACGTGCTTATTGCATATTTTTGGACATCTTTTGGACCAAGGTCAAGCATTTATAAGCCAATTGACAGCAAAATACAAGGGAACAATGTTGAGGATTGGTAGGAAGGGTGTCTCTTTCACTAAATGACCCCTTCCTTGAGTTCTCCACCATCAGCTCGAAGTTCAACAACCCACCAAAGATGATTTCTAGGGGTAGTCGAGAAGATTTTGTGAAGTGGCTGATTAACTACAGTTTTGAGCAGCCAAGCCCCTTAAGTTAAGGAGGGCTATTGGGAGTCCTCATGGTGCATAAGTAGGAAGGCTTCAAGAATTGGTATTTTAGCTATTGAACAATTGTTTTTCGTACTTTAGTGCAGTGTTGCCTTTCAGCTCATTTTCGAGCTCCTGCTGTAAACATTTTTGTGACATGGTTATTTTTTGAGTAATGGAAATAAATTTCACTTTGCGCCAACTTTGAGCTTTTATTAGGAGGTTGTATCTCTTGGGGTTGGGACCAACCGAAGTGCCAGTACCTCCTTTGTGTACTATTATGTGTTTTCTTGCATTCATAGAATAATTTCTGCTATTTAGGTTAAGATCTTGCCTTGTTACTTAGTTTATTTTTGATGATTAAGATAACTTTTCATGCTTCAAGTTGATTTGACAATTTGGTAACAGAAAATATCTACAAAAGGCCATCAAGTAGCCTCTGATCTCATCTCTCTCTCTTTGGGACCATAAGCTGAGACCAAGGCATACTTGTTGCCACAAAAATATTGGTTTTGCCTTTCAATGCAATTGCTAGTGTTAGATTTTTAGTTGGAAAAGTTGATACCAGTTGCACTTGCATGTTTAGATCTAATCTTGCTTAGGTTGCCATAGTTTTCTTGCATCATTTCCTATTTATAACCTTTTGCTCATCATGTCTCTGGTTTTTAGGTCAGATTAGGTCAAAATAGATAGGGCTCTGGTTTTTCTAGTCTTTCTTTGATCAGTTCTGAGAAGTAGTGTGAAGAGAATTTGTAATACATCCCTGCCTCTCCTTCTTCCATCATGCCACCAACTCCAACCCCTAATCCAAGATTCCTTCCCTCCATTTGCCACAGTTTTCCAATTTTCCCTAATTTCTACCTTCTTGCGCAACATTGCTCCCTCCATCCTTGAACAAATCCAACCACCTTCATCACTCCTTAGCTTCCTTCACCAGGTCCTAGACCCATTCACATCCTCATCCATCCTCCATTTCCACTTTCCCACTATTTTTCCACCATCAACCCTCTAAAATCCTCTTTCGGCTCTTCATATAGAACATCCTGTAGGACATCCTGTAGAACCCCTGCAGACTTCTTGTAGAAGTTCATGTGAGCAGTTTTTGAAGATATGATCGGTGTGAAACTCTCTTGAAGGGTGCTAGGGACCCCTTAGGCCCTATTCTCACCTTCCCAATCTCCTACAAATTCCCACTCCATTTCCTTTTACCAATCAACCCCTGCACAGTCAAAAGTTGTCAAAGCACATGCATAATAATTCTGCAAAATTATTCAAAAATACAAAATGATGTTTTTTTTTTTTTCAGATTTTGCTTCAGGAGTAGCTTGGTCACATGAATTTCACCTTTCCAAGAGTCAATGGCATCCACTTCCACCGTGTTCATATCTTTTCTTGCACCAGTAGGGTTAGTCAGTAAAACAATGGTTTGCTAGGGTTTGCATTTCCTTTCAGCTTTCAGCTTCTTTCTGCAATTAGATTAGTCTCTTTCGATTTATCTTTCATCCGTCATAGGTAAAAGCTTCTTCTAAGAGCTCATAGAAGTTGGCTTAAGCTCCTAGCGAACTTGTGCCAGCTGATCAAGTGACAGCCGCTGGCAAGAGCTAGTACTCGTGCATATAGCACCGTCCGTTCCAAGTTTGTTATGAACAACTGGGTTGATAAAAGTAAAGAAGGAAGTCCCAAGAGTTGCAGAATCATTGCTGTAATACTAGAGCCCACCACAGAACACTGCCAACATCTACTCCAACTACATCAGCAACAGGGTCTACAGGTGATGAGGGAAACAGGTTGGTCAAAGCAATAGAAGAAATGTCCATTTAGACCACTGAGATGAATAGACTTATGGAGAAAGTGACCAGCCTGGAAAGAGATTACAAACTTGACCAAATCATGCACAAAGAAGAACAACAGAAGTCTACAAGGATGAATGAACGAATCAAAATCCTGTATAAGGAACTAACATTGAATGAACCTCTAGGTCAGGCTAAGGAGAAACTGTGGGCCAATATTATTGGCTTTGTCAATGACATTCGGCCATCTATCGAAGTTATTTTTGAACAGATTGATTTAATAAAGAAAGCTATGGAAGCCATTCAAAGAGTGAAAGCAGAACTTGGAGAAATGCCAGAGGAAGCTACAAGGATCATTCACTTCCTAAACTCCAAGAACAAGTATGAGCTACAGGAATTAGAGATACTTGATAGAACATGTACAATTTTGTAAGTTGAAAGAGTCCTCACCAAGAGGAATTTGATGTTGAACCTAGAGGATAAGGGCCAAACCATGCAATTGGACATTGACATATTCATGGTGAAGTTCTAAATGTTGAGGCAAAATGGTTTACCAAATCCATTGGTTATAAATGATAAGCTGATGACATAGGAGAACTATAACAGAAAAATCCGAGAAGTGGCGAGAGATTAGGTGAATACTTCATCCGCAAAGGGCATACGTACTGGCCAAGTATTATATCAAACTTTTGAGAATTTGTTTTACCTCTAGCATGAGCAAAATCGCCTTTTTTATCAATAAACCTACTTTTTTCAAATATAAAGAGGAAGATGAGATCTACATGAAGATGCTCAATATTCAATTACCAGATGCTTAGACATGGAAAAACTAAATGATTTACTGTAGAAATACGCGGTAAAGGTATAAAAATTACAGTAGAAAGTAAAAGGGCATAGTAAAAGGATATTAACAAGTTAGCCAGGTCAAAGTGTATCCATTGAAATATTAGAGTGAATAGAGTATCGAGTGTGAAAACCAAACAGCTAAGCATGTTAAAATGAAAAATATCAAAGTCAGCTGAACCTAAATAATAGGGACAACAAGCAGTAGATCAATAGTTGTCTCTATCTTCTTGCATGAAGATATTTCTTTCTCTTAGATTAGTTCCCAAGACAGTTTGGGATATTTTGTAATTTTTTTTGTATAAATACTTCATAATTCAAAGTATTGAGTGTGGATTGTTATACATTTGTAGAGTTATTTCAATCTTAAACCTAAGGGTTATTGTACCAATTTTCAATTCAACAGACTGGAACAAGTAATAAAAAGATTGCATTACAGGATTCATGAGATGAGACATTGCAGTGAAGTATATTCTTTGTCTTATTTTGTTAATTTCTTATGTGTTTCATAAACTTAAATGCTATCTAAATTTGAATTAATTAACTAGAAACGTAACTAAGAATTTGTTTAAGTACACTCTGTTTTGTATAGTTAATCACATATATGTTTTCCTCTGATATTCAGATTTGAGAACCCTTAATTGCTCTCCCATCCCGATTGACCTCTTTCATTTCTGTTCATAATCTGGTCTAAGGAACCCTTAATTTCTCACTGGATCAGATTGGAAACCATTTCACCATCAAGCCTTTGAGATTCGTAGTAACTCCTCTATCTTTCCTTGTAGACACTATTTTTAGAACTTTATCCAGTCCTGCTTGTCTGGCATTTCACCCCACAACCCAATGGTAAAATCAAACCTATGTTCATCTAAGTAAGTGATCTCACCACCCAAATTCAAATCAAAACCCAAGTACATTAATAAGTAGCCTAAAATCAAATAACTAAACAAAGTTAAATAAAAAAGAGAGAGCCCTTTATGAGATTGGGAAGGCTAGATCATGATCTCCAAAGATGGTTTGTGGTTACCTATGAGCATTCCTTTCTTCAATGAATTCTAGAGAAATTTTGGAGTCATAATAGTTTCAATATTATCCCATATGCATTACACTTTTCTAAAGGGAACTATCAAAGATTGCGAAAATGATTAATCTGCCTTATATTACTTAGTGTAAAGAAAAGAGAGTTGTGTGAAGTGTGAAAGGAAACTAAATCCTGTAGCTTAAATGAAAATAAAATATATGAAATATCTACATAATTATTATGAAACTACAAGTTATATATTATACTATATAATATATGTATTATACTATATAATATAGGTCTTACCCATATAGGAATATGGGGAATAGGGAATAAATGAATGCTTTGGAATATTATTTTGGAACCCGTTCTTCCTACAAGAAATTAATAATATATCTTTGATATGAACTTAATAATATGTCCTTGATATACATCAAAAGAAATGCATGAAGAACATGATTACGAAAAGAGCTAGCAACACGATAAGTTAGGGTTTCAAGGTTCCATGGCCTAGCCCCGAAAAAAATGCTATAGAAAAACCCAAATGGAGACCTGCAACTTGACTGAGACGGTGGCTGAGATAGTGATGAGTGGTATGACAAGGGGGAGAGATCCACTCCTACAGGGATGTTGTAGTAGACGAATCAAGCCAATATGGCGCCACAAGTGGGAATGTGGGAAAAGGGAAAGGGATCCCAGTTTTGGGAGCCAAATGATAGGCAGGCTTGGGTGGAAGGTGTCTACTAAGAGCTGCAAAAAAATTGAGATTCGTAATCTCGAACAATGATATGGAAGAGTATCGAAGGTACATGAAGGGCCATGACCTCATCTGCAAATTTATAGGAGCATAGCCGATAGACGAAGAATTTAATGGATCCAACAATGATGGCAGCCAAAAGGGCACACAGATCTCATGCTAGGAATGAAAGGGTTCTTCATAGTGATCTTCTCAAACCTAGAAAGCAAAGAGAGGATTTTTGAAGATGGACGATACTTCTTTAACAATGACAGCCTTTTCATCAAGCATTGGGAAGAATGCTACAACCTTGACTAGGACAAACTTTTGGCCCCAATATGGGTTCGGCTATTTGGCTTACCAATGGACTTCTAGGATCCAGAGGTACTAGAAGGAATTGGAAACTTGATCACCACTTTTGTACAGGTAGCAGACTCAACAATGAAAGGTTGATACACCTCCTACACCAAACTTTGTGTCTACGTGAATATAACGGAACCACTCCATGATTACATAGATCTAGAGTACCACAATGAGGTATGGCCACAATCGATTGACTATGAGCACATCCCGTTTCAATGCCACAGATGCCATGAATATGGCCACTTGTTCCAGGCTTGCCCCCTTAACCAGACTGTCAATCACTCAGTATAAAGAGGTGCAAAAGATGAAAAGAACCCTGAGACAGTGTGGGAAGCACAAAGCAAACCAAGCAGAGAAGGAGCAAAGGTCATAAAACTGATTTTTGATCTTATAGGAGGAAGATCTAGGGACGAAAATGAGCGACAATTCATAGGAAAAAGAAAGTCAGGAAGA
This sequence comes from Pinus taeda, assembly GCA_000404065.3. NCBI lineage: Eukaryota > Viridiplantae > Streptophyta > Pinopsida > Pinales > Pinaceae > Pinus > Pinus taeda. The sequence continues at coordinate 27,681 of APFE031643404.1, read as the reverse complement.
TAAAGGAAGAGAGGGAAAAAAAAATAAGTAAATGGTGATTAAGGTCAAGGAAGGACCAGAGGACAACATGGAAATGGTGGAAACCCTAACGGAGATTGACAACTAGAAAGATAACATAAGTGCAGAAGAACAAGTCATGAAGTGGCTATTGTAGGAATGGATACATTTGGATGAAATATTCATCCCGGAAGATCAGAAAAAACTCTATAAATAAACCTTCCAGTGATATAGAGACAAGTAGGGCTTAGTGATCATAAGCCAACTTGAACATTTAGGGGCCCAAGCCAACCAAGGAAAAGAGATGGGAACACAAGGAAAGTGGGGAAAAAGAGGCAGGAGAACAATGAATGAATCCATGCAAATGGTAGAGGAATTACTGGTGAACTCAGGAAGAGTAGTGCCATTATCGGAGGTTTTCCACCAACTGATAAAACTGTTAAAATGATTATTACAACCTGGAACATTAGAAGCCTCAATAACAGAGGAAAACTAAGGTACCTTAAGAAGAGGCTAAGAAAGGACAAGCCAAGCATTATGATAATATAGGAAACTAAAATCAGTGAAAGAAAACTACAAGAAATAATGGAACACTTCAAGCCAGAATACCAAGTCATGGCCTAGGATGCAAATGGGAGTGTAGGAGGATTGGCAATCCTTTGGAATCTGACAAAAGTTCTGTTCGAAGATTGGGTAAGCTTACCACGAATTCTCACAGGCAAAATTCAAAATCTAGGATCCAGTGAATGTGATCTAGTGTCAGGGGTGTATGGACCGCATCTCCTAGGAGAAAGAGGAGCCATCCTTCAAAAGTTAAATGACCTGAGAAATTTATACCTAGATGATTTATGGGTAGTGGGGGGGACTTCAATATGGTCACCACCCTAGGGGAAAAAAAGGGAGGAATTAGAAGAGAAGATGCAAATATGGAAGCCTTCAGTGAAAACAAATTTCTGTCTAGTGGATATAGACACAATCAACGGGATTCATACTTGCAATTATAGAAGAGGAGGGGTGCACCAAATAGCATCTCGCCTAGAAATATTCCTAATCTCAAAACTATTGATGAGAAAGGACATCTTCATAGAAGCATTGATACTCCCATGTATTGGTTTGGACTATTGGGTGGTCTGCCTAGAAGTGCATCTAAAATATTGGCCCAAGAACATGCCCTTTAGGTTCGAATATTTCTGGCTCAGGGACCCTGATATCCTAAAAAAAATGGAGGAATGGTAGACACAAAGTGTCCAACAGGGGAGAAATAGGATGCATACCTTCCAACTGAACCTAAAATAACTAAAAAAGAGGTTCAGAAAGTGGAATAAGGAGGAGTTCATACATATTCTCAAAGATGAAATTGAACTCACTAAGCATATGGCAATCGTCCAACAAAAAATGATACAAGATGGAAGGTTGGAAGACCTGGTGTGAGAGGAAGGATTATTGATCAATAAGATAGAGGAAAGAAGATAACAAGAGGAAATCCTATGGAAGCAAAAATCATGGGTTTAGTGGTTGAGGGAAGGAGAACAAAACATGAGATTCTTCCATAAAGCTATGGTGCATCACCAACAACATAACTGCATTTACTCTATTAAAGATGTAGAAGGACAATGTAAAATACAACATGCTCGAATGGAAGAACTTTTGGTCAACCATTTCAAAGACCTACTCATGGAGAATGCTGGCAATCGAATGGAAGACATCCAAAGAATCAAGCAGCACATCCCCATGTAGATAACGAATGACCAAAATATGGCCCTAATGCAATTTGTTTCCAAAGAAGAAGTAGAGGAAATAGTTAAAGGAATGCATAATGATAAGGCCCCTGGCCCAGACAGATTCATGGTTGAGTTCTACCAAGCCACCTGACCATTCATGGGATAGGACATCTTGGAGGTCATGGAGGAATAATGATGTAATCAAAAGGTATGTCCAAGCCTCAACTCTACTTTTATTGCTTTTATTCCTAATTTTGTTAAGTCTGATGATCCTTAAGGGTTTCATCCAATTGCCATGTGTAATTTCATCTACAAGATTATCGCCAATCTAATTGTCAAACTCCTAAAACCCCTTGTTTCGAGTCTCATTTTTCCTAAACAAAGAAGCTTTGTAGAAGGTTGTCAAATCCTCGATGGCTTCATTTCATACAAAGAGGTAGTCCACTCCCTTAAGTCCCAGAAGCTCTCTGGCATGATGATAAAATTGGATCTATCCAAAGCTTATGACAGACTTAGTTGGGGCTACCTTTCGAGAATTGTCAAAGCCTATGGCTTTGCCCAAAGATGGATCAACTCGATCTTAGCCATGATATCCTCTTCAGTCTATTCCATCTTGCAAAATGGAACCCCCACTATGACCTTCAACCCATCCCGATGGTTGAGACAGGGAGACCCAATCTCACCCTTCTTGTTCATCCTAGCAGTACACAGGCTTGGCTGGTATATAAAGCAAAATGTCCACACCTCCCAAATTCAAGGGCTAAGAATATGGGGGAATGACATGCCTATCACGCATCAACAATTTGTGGAGGACATTATGATATTTTGTCAAGCCACCCTAAGGGAAGCCTGAAGCAAAAGAGATATCCTTAACAGCTTCATGGAAGCCTCGGGAAGCCTCGGGAACCAGGATCAATAATGACAAATCATACATTTTCTTTTTCAACACTCAAGGAAATGTTAAGGCCTACTTCACTAGAATCCCTAGTTTTAACACTGGCAAATTTCCATCCAAATACCTGGGTATTTCACTCTCAGATAACCCTCTAAGAAATAACTATTGGCAAAACATACTCCAAAAGTTACAAGGAAAACTCAAGTGCTAGACCTTTAGATCACTAAATATTGCAGTCATAATAGTTCTCCTCAAAGCAGTTCTCCAGTCGATTCCTATATACCAACTATCTAGAATGGTGGCCCCAAATTAAAAAAAATGTTATGGGGAGGAGTCCAATAGAGCAGGAAATGGCCATTGGTGTCGTGGTAGAGTCTAGCTAAGAGGAAAGAGGAAGGCATATTAGGTCTCAGAGATGCATATCTCCTAAACCAAACCATGAGAGCCAAACTGTGGTGGAAATGGATGGGTGGGGGAGCTGATCTATGGAAACAAATATGGGCTGATAAGTATAACATGCCTGTGAGAATTGAGGAGATCCTCAAATATCAAGACCCTCCTAAGGGTTCTGTGGTTTGGAATTTGGTGGCCCAGAATTGACACCTTATCCAACAACATGCCTTCTGGGAGGTCTGTAATGACAAAATAGCTTGATTCTGGATGGAATCATGGCAGCAAAGAGGGAAACTGGTGGAAAAATAGGAAATCAAGGAGATATATTAGCAGACCCGGGATAGAAATATGCAGGTGGAATAACAGTATTGGAAGGAAGAGCATGGTGAGTAAAGTTAGAGAAGATGGAAGATAAGAGAGGACTAGAAACATGTGACCGACACAGATCAATGGGGCAACTTAGATAAAGAACTAACGACAAGGCAGATAACGATTCGTGAAGGCCCGAACATTTTGAGATGGGGCTACACTACCAAAGGAACCTTCACCATAAGTGAAGCCTATGATATCCAAGCCCAACAAGAATAGGAAGGACAGGAAATCATATGGAAAAAGGTCTAGAAAGGGGGGTGTTGGCTATAGGTAACCCACTTCCTCTGGATGGTCAGCAAAGGACACATATTGACCTGGGATTGGTTACAAAAAAGAGGCTTCCAGGGGCCCTCCTTCTATTGGTTATGCCGCCAAAACAGGGTAGACATGGAACATATCCTCAACAACTACCCATTTGGGGAGTAGAGACGGAGACAAATGCAAGGAGTTTTTAAGAGGATGGAGAGAGACCAAAATGATATCAAAGGAACAATCATATTATGGTGAACCCATATCTATTCAAGCCCGGTAGTAAATAGGGCTTGGAACTTAGGCCTTGGATTCACCCTATGGGCCATATGGAACGAGAGAAACCATATAATTTTCAAGCACAAAACAACCTCGCAGGAAAAGTATGGGAAGGTATTGCCTAGAGCATAAGGCAAATGTCACCCCTAGAAGCCTAAATATTACGAAAGCTAAACCTAGCACTGAGAAAGGCCCTAATTGAATCTTATGGCTGAACAGGAGGAGAACATTGAATCAGTGGAAATAAGTGACACTGAAACAATGGGCCAGCGGATCAAAGACACAACTACTTCAGGTGAATCACAACATCCATCAACCTCCAACACTCAAATGATTGAGAGACAACAAAGTGTTGAGGTTTCTTCCTTTTTCAGGCTAGTTGACAAAGAAAAGGACATCAAAGCTAGGTACAAAGAAATAAATATGAGGAATGAGAAGTTGAAGGCAGAGACATACGCCCAATACTTCAAACATACACCAGCCAACCAGAGCATGTTAATGTCAGCCTTTGACATCAAAGCAGGAAAGATGCAAGTATCATTTTTACAGCCCATTGTTCAACAACCAAAGACCTTGGCTGACTATAAGAACACTGATTTTGAGGTGTTGGCCAAGGATATTCATCCCATTGACCAGATAGAGTTCCACAAGTAGGCTAGAGAGATGATTTACTCCACCCTTACAGGAAAATCCATGGTTGCACACAGGTTGCAGGATTCACTAGATAATCTAACAACCCAATATAAATTGGAGAAGGCCTCTTCACAGGCAAAAGACAACAAGATCAAGTCATTGGAGGACTTGGTCATTAAACTGGGTCATGATCTAAGTGTTATTAAGGCTACAGAGAAATTGATAATAAAAAAATAATGAGGATATAGCGGCCCTCAAGAAACAACTTAAGCTGCCTCATTTACAACACCCAAAAACAAAGGAGGTCCTAGAGAGCGAAACCAATCATGAAGAGATAATCGACCTAGTGCTACAACTGAATGATTATTTAAAGGAGATGGAGAAAGAATTGGATAACTTGATTCAATTAAAGCAAGATAGTCTTGATGATGCCCCCACAACTATTATCCCAATAGTTACCACTATTGTACCTTCTACTTTGGCAGTGTCCTTGGCTCCCACAACTCCAATGGCCACATCACTGCCAGTATCTACACCAACTACATCAACAACAGGGTCAACAGCAACAGGGTCTACAGATGATGAGGCAAACAGGTTGGTCAACGTAATGGAATAAATGTCCATTCAAACCACTGAGATGAATAGGCTTAAGAAAAAAGTGACCAGCCTGGAATCAGATTACAAACATTCGCAAATCATGCACAAAGAAGAATAGTAGAAGTCTACAAGGATGAATGAATGAATCAAAAGCCTGGAGAAGGAACTAAATTTGAATGAACCTCTAGGTCAGGCTAAGGAGCAACAATGGGCCAATATCATTAACTCTGTTAATGATATTTGGCCATCTATCCAAGTTATTTTTGAACAGATTGATTTAATAACACATGATATGGAAGCCATTCAATGAGTGAAAGCAGAACTTGGAGACGTGCCAAAGGAAGCTACAAGGATCATTCACTTGCTCAACTCCAAGAACAAGTATGAGCTATAGGAATTAGAGATACCTGATAGCACATGTACAATTTTGGAAGTTAAAAGAGTCCTCACCAAGAGGAATTTGATGTTGAACCTAGAGGAGAAGTGACAAACCATGCAATTGGCCATTGACAGATTCATGGTGAAGTTTGAAATTTTGAGGCAAAAGGGTTTACCAAATCCCTTGGTTATAAACGATAAGCTGATGACACAAGAGGACTGTAACAGAAAAATCCGCGAAGTGGCCAAAGATTAGGTGAATACTTCATACATGAAGGGCATACCTACTGGCAAAGTATTATATCAAACTTTTGAGAATTTGTTTTACCTCTAGCATGAGGTAAAACACATTTTTGTCAATAAACCTACTTTTGCCAAATATATAGAGGCAAATGATATCTACAGGAAGATGCTCAATATCCAATTACTAGATGTCGAGACATGGGAAAAACTAAATGATTTACTCTAGAAATACATAGTAAAGATATAAAATGTACAGTAAAAAGTAAAAGGGCATAGGAAAATGATATAGGTTGGTCAGCCAAGTCAAAGTGTATAAGGTGAAAGTGTATTAGTTGAAAGATTAGAGTGAATAGATCATCCAGCGTGAAAACCAAATAGCTAAGCATATTAAAAGGAAAAATATGAAAGCCAGCAGAACCTAAATAATAGGGATAGCAAGTGGGAATTCAATAGATGTCTCTATATTCTTACATGAAGATATTTCTTTCTCCTAGATTAGTTCCCAAGATAGTTTGGGATATTTTGTAAAAACAAAAATTAGATACTTCGTAATTAAAAGTATTAAGTGTGGATTGATATAGATTTGTAGAGTTATTTTGATCTTAAACCTAAGGGTTATTGTACCAATTTTCAAGTCAGGAGACCAGAGCAAGTAATAAAAATATTGCATTGCGTGATTATGAGATGAGCTATTACAGTGAAGTATCTTCTTTGTCTGATTTTGTTACTTTCTTATTTGTTTCATAAACTTAAATGTTACCTAAATTTGAATGAATTAACTGGAAATTTAACTCTTAATTTGTTTAAGTACACTCTATTTTGCATAGTTAATCATTTATATGTTTTCCTCTGATCTCCAGATTTCAGAACCCTTAATTTCTCTCCCATCCTTGTTTACCTCTTTCATTTCTCTTCATAATATAGCCTAAGGAACCCTTAATTTTTCCTTGGATTTGACTGGAAACCATTTCACCATCAAGCCTTTGAGATTTGTACTAACTCCTCTATCTTTCCCTATAGACATTAGAACTTGATCCAGTATTGCTTGTCTGGCATTTGACCCTATAGCCCAATTGTAAAAGAAAACCTCTGTTTGTCTAAGTAAGTGATCCCACCACCCAAATTCAAATCAAAACCCAAGTACAATAATAAGTAGCCTAAAATCAAATAACTAAACAAATTTAAATAAAAAAGAGAGAGCCCTCTTTGAGATTAGGAAGGCTACATCTTGATCTCCAAAGTTGGTTTTTGGTTACCTCTGAGCATTTCTTTCTTCAATAACTTCTAGAGAAATTTTGGAGTGATAACATAATTGGCGACCATACTAGGGACTTCGATCATCAGCCAAATAAAATTAAGGAAACCTTAAATTTCATCTTGAGCCCCTTAAGGTCATTTTTAGAAGTTGTTCTTGAAAAGTTTCATAAAAAAACAATTAAAAAGTTAAAATTCTAACTGCCAAGAAGACTCACTATACCAGGGCAAATCCAAATCCAAATACTTCTACAATAGTTGTTGACCTAGATAAAATTTTAAGAAAACAAAAGAAGGCAGAAACTCAAGTAGGTAGTAACCCATTAGTCAAACAAAATTCACTCCGTGAGGAGTTGTCAACTTTAGAGGAAATTCCATTTGATTTTTCATTTGACCTCTTATTGTTTAGAACTAAATCAGAGAATGCAATTCATGAAATTGTGTTAGACCCTAATTTTATTCAAATCATTGAATCAAAAAAGGTGCTTATCCATCCGAATTTAAATAAACTTGTCCTAGAAACTTGTGACAAGTTATAAGCTTTAACTTCTACATTGATAAGCCATATAGATGATGCTTACCTTCAACAATCTATTGAACTAGCTGCCCTTACTACTGCTACCTCTGAAATTTCTGCACAATCTTCAAATATTTTAAATACACGTACATTTACTACCACCTCACCAATAATATCCACCACAGTCCATTCCCCTAAACCAGTTATTCATCAACCAAACAGCTCGTCCTCATCTAGTTCATGTCCATCCATTCCAAGCCCTTCCTCAAGTACCAGCACTTCATCCCTAGTCAAGCTAGAATCCAAGCCATGGTAGACCAATATGCACCTCTAGTTTTACCCGCACAACTCCATGCCATGAACCAAGATTATCAAAGCAAAATCTTTTTGTTTGATGCTATTAGTCAATGTATTTCCCAACAACATGTGAACAAAATGACTGACTATTTTGAGTTGCATCAAATAGATGAATCTGATGTCCAAATGAGGTTATTTGCACAAACATTAACTGGGGATGTTAAGAAATGGTTCAAGGCTTTACCAACTAATCATATTGCAAATTTAGCTGCTTTTCATAGATTATTCATTGATAGATGAGAGAGAAAGAAAAACCCTCTACAAATACTTTATGAATATGATAACATTAGATGAGCTCCTAATGATTCAGTTCAGGATTATTGTACTAGGTTCAATAACATCTATAATGCAATCCCTGCTAATATTAAGCCTCCACCTGACTTAGCAGTAATCAAATTCCCTAATGGTTTTGACACTGACATGTCATACCAATTAAGGGAAACAAAAACCTGAAACATTGGAACAAATGAAAAGTGATGTTGTTAGTGTAGAGGCTAACATATTAGCCAAGAAAGCTGGAATGAGAAACAAAAAGAGAGTTGTCATTAAAGAGGAAACTTCCACTTCTGATGGTAAAATAGAGTTTGGAAAAGTGTGTAGAGATAATAATGGATAGATTATAAAACATGGAAAGAAAAACTTAGTGGGAGAATAACCAGCCACCCCCAATAAGAAACCCCAACTTCAGGAAGAATCCTAATATTGGAAAGAATGCAATACTAGATCGGCAAATTAGACCTCCCTTCTAGGAAAGCTATGCCGAGGGTTGACAAAGCCATGAAGGAGAAGATGACACCCATATAAACTTATTAGGAATAAAAAATGAAGATGTTTTTCTTCTTACTCAAGAAGAATAACAGTTGTATGTGTTGTAACAATTGCAATTATAATATGGGGAATCCTTCGACTTTAAACAGGGCTATGAATATGCCATATATAAGGTTCACAAATAGTATAGATTAAGAATTAAAATAACAATGAAGCTTCCACTAAAAGATCCATCCAAACCCAAAATAAAAAGATAACAGAAGCTCCTGTTACTAAAATTTTACAAATCCTTCCTAGGGTAACACAAGAGACTTCTAGCCCAAAAATTGTAGATATAACTTCATCCTAAACTCAAACTGAAATAGTCACTCAAAACATTCCAAATAGGAGTAATCAACACAAAACTACTGAAACATAGATAGAATTACCTAGTACTGAAAAATAAGATAAAAACACACAAACTGCATTTTTTGAGGAAGATCTCATCGAAACAAACAAAGCTCAACTCCCTTTCAACCTCAAGACTGAAATAGCAAAATTAAAGATATCAATTCCTTTGACTAAACTAGGAAAAACTGAATCCTATAGATTACATATAACTAAAACTTTAAATAGAGGAGAGGGAAAAGATGTTGTTAATTTGAATGATGATCAACCTGAATTATTGTTTGGCCCTATGGTGAATGGTACTCATCAGCAAGGGGGAATTCCTCCTTTCTACATTAGCCTAAACATTCATGACGAAATATTACATAATGCAATGCTAGACTCATGGGCATCCCATAACTTGATGCCAAAAGTAATCATGGAGAGACTAAACTTAGATATCACTCGACCATATAAGGACCTATTTTCCTTTGACTCTAGCCAAGTTAAATGACTTGGTTTGATTAGGGATTTATGTGTAACTCTATTCCAATGCCCATTGAGGAGTGTTGTAATGGACATAGTAGTTGTAGACATCCCACCCAAATATGGAATGTTGTTATCTCTCTCTCAGGGAGAAAAATTGAAAGGATCCTTGCAATTAGATATGTCATCTACACCATATCTATTTTTGGTCAACAAAGGAAACTATATAGAGAGACCTTGATGAAATACATGGTGAGGAGTGCAAAAAAGCCACAAAATTTCCCTATATACTCCATGCATTCTGATAAGGACTCTTTCATCTTGTATAATTCAGACCATGACAAAAAGGAAGTCACAACTGTAGAAAAAAATACAAAACAATTGTCAGTGAAAGCATTTTTCATCAGTCCCTATGGCATCTGGATTTTGATGGATTTGTGAATAGGTTAGGGGCAAGTGCAAGAGTATGGATCCACAACATGGAGAATAATCATTCTGAAGATCATGCATTTAGGTTAAATTTTAAATGCACAAATAACATGGCAGAAAATGAAGTTATAATCTTAGGATTACAAATGGTTAGAAAACTTAGAGCCAAGAGAGTTTTTATAATGGGAGACTCATAATTTATTATTATACAAATTAATGGTGAATACTTTGTAAACAATCCTAGGCTGAGTCAATATAGAGAGACTATCCTAGATTTGATCAAAGATCTTCTAGAAACAAATTTTGCTGCCATTCCTAGAAAATAGAATATGCAGGCCCATAGTTTGGTCACTTTTGCTAGTACTTACAATTTTTCCTTTCAGCCCAACCATCAGTGCACAACAGAAGTGAGACATAGGCCTATCAGACCAAACAATTTGAAGTATTGGCAAATTTTCTCACAGGATTCCCAAATTTATGACTTCACGAATGCTGAAGGAGAGTTTCAGAATTGTAATATAGATACAGACTGTACAATAGATAATGCCATAGATAGTGGGATAGATGTAAATATTTTAGATATACCTAAACCCACTAATTTCACTAAATTAGAAGTAGATAACCTAGAAAATGTAGAAGTAGAAGAAATAATGAATGATGATCCTGAAATTCTTAATCTTAAAAATAATTTTTTGCCTAAGGGTTTACTCCCATTAGAAGATTTGTTTGACTCAAACAATGTTGCTAGGAAACCAAAAATGGAGCCTTTAAGAGAAGATATAGAAGAATGTAACATAGGAACTGAATAAAAACCAAAGCTCACTAAAATATCAAAAGCCTTACCTCCAGAGGAAAAGGTTAAATACATAAATCTGTTTAAAGAGTTTCAAGATGTTTTTGCTTAGAGTTATGAAGACTTGAAGTCTTATGATACCAGCATAATTCAACACAAGATACCTATCAAAGAGGACCATAAACATTTTAAACAGAAACTTAGGAGGATTAATCGAGTTCTTATGCCATCTATTGAGAAAGAAGTTAAAAGAATGTATGATGCGCAAATTATAGCTCTCATTAGATATTCAGATTGGGTTTCAAACTTAGTCACTACTAAGAAGAAAACTGGAGAAATCAGACTTTGTGTTGATTTCAAAAAGTTCAACAAGGTCTCAGCAAAAGACAACTATCCTTTACAAAAAATGGACCATATCCTTCAGAGGGTAGCAGGCTCATCCAAAATTTCATTGCTTGATGGATTTTCTAGATATAACTAGATCTTAGTTTAACCAGAGGACGAAGCCAAAACTATATTTACTACTCCTTAGGGTACCTTCATGTATTTGAAAATGCCTTTTGGATTAATGAACACAGAAGAAACATTTCAAAGAGCTATGGATATAGCTTTTTCCAAGCAGATCCATGACTTCTTAGTGAGTTACCAAGATGACATCATAGTCTTTTCTAAATCTGGTAACGAACACCTATATCACTTGAGAAGAGTTTTCATTAAATGCAAGAAATTTGGTATTACCTTAAATCCCAAAAAGGCACTCTTTGGTCTAGAAGAAGGTAAAATGTTGGGACATATAATATCCAAAGGCAGAATTGGAATCGATCCTACTAGAATAGAGGCAATCTTGACCATCACCCATCCTAGAAACATCAAAGAATTTCAAATTTAGCAGAACTAATTAGAGGGCTAAATAACATGTTAAGAAAAGATTTAGCACTTAAATGGACAAGGGAGGAAAAACAATCTTTTGAAGCCATCATGTAAGCCCTTACCAAAACTCTAGTCCTTATAGGTCTTGATTTTCCAAAAGATTTTTTAATTTTTCTTTTGCTTCAGAACACACTATTACAGCAGTCTTGTTGCAAAAGAATGACTAGGGATATGGACAACCAATTGCATTTTTCATTAAATCCTTAAGAGATGCCACACTCAAATACAACATTATGGAAAAACAAGCATTAGCTTTAGTAAAGGCTATTAGAGACTTCAGAGTGTACATTTTGTATTCTGACATCATTTCTTATGCTCCAAATTCAATAGTTAAGGACATTTTGACACAAAATGGGACTGACTGAAAACGAGGCAAATGGATTGCTACTATTTTGGAATATGAAATAGAAATAAAGCCTACTAAACTTATGAGAGGCCAAGGTTTAGTCAAACTCATGGTTGAATCAAAATGTCAGGCCCTAGACATAAGTTTCATTGGTGCCCTTGATGATCAGGAAGAGATGGCGAATCCACAGATCAATGAACGTTTTACTGATTCACCTTGGTATGCAAATATCATATTTTTATTACTGAACTTACAAGATCCTCCTGGTTTAACAAGAACTAAAGATAGATTTTTTTAAATGAAGTCATTGAAATATTGTATCATAGATAATTCTTTGTTTTGAAAATACAATGGTGGTATTCTATTAAATTGTTTATTGAAAGTTGAAGCTGACAAAACTATGCAAGAATTTCATGCAGGATATTGTGGAGGACACTTGTATTGGAAAATTACTACTGACAAAGTCCCGAGGTCTGGTTTTTACTAGCCCATCCTTTTTGCAGATGTTAAGAAACATGTGACCTCCTGTCACAAGTGTCAGATATTTGAGGGAAAGAGAAAGCTTTTACCTTTACCTCACAAACCAATATGCACAAAAATGCCATTTCAACAATGGGGTTTAGACTTCATTGGAGAAATACAGCCAGCCTCGTCAGCTTAGCATAAATGGAATTTGACTTCCACTGATTACTTCACCAAATGGATAGAAACCATCCCTTCTAGACAAGTCACAGAATTTGTCATTATCTCATTCTTAGAAAATAATATCTTGTCAAGATTTGGATGCCTCCAAAAGCTCATTATTGATAATGCAGCTACTTTTAAATCCAAGAAAATGGTAGAATTTTGTAACAAATACCACATCTCCCTTGGCCACTCCACTGCCTATTACCCTCAAGGTAATGGACTTGTAGAATACTCTAACAAAAGCCTTGTCAATATCATTAAGAAATTACTGGAAGAGAACAAAAAGACATGGAACAAAAAGTTGGTCAATGCCTTATGGGTAGATAGACTAACTACTAAAAATTCTATTGGTACATCTCCTTATCAGGTGGTACATGGAATGGATGCTATTTATCTATCCTCTTTATGAGTGCTAGTGATGAAGATCATCTAGGAGTTGTAGGTAGAACTGAATGATATCCAAAGAAGGATAAATCAGACCATACACTTGCAGCAAACCAGAGAAGAAGTCTATATTAAATCACAAGTAATCCAAGACAAAATCAAAAAGATTTTTGATAAAAATACTAAAGCTGATGATTTTTACATAGATGTTAAAGTTCTTAATTGGGATTCAAGAAGAGAAGATAAGGGAAAACATGTCAAATTTGACTTCTTATGGCAAGGCCTTTATGTCATTTATGGTTACAGGGGTAACAATGCATTTTTCTTGAGAGACATAGATGTATCAGATCTAGCAGGAGGACCTGTCAATGATAGAATGTTGAAGCATTACTTATCCACAGATTAACAATAGTTCACTTTACTTTGATCATTGTACATAAACTTGTAGAGATTAGATTTGATTGGATGGTGATTTTTTGAAGTTGAAGCCCAGAGAGAAGGCCCAGAGCTTTGAAGGTTTCACCACCATATGTATGAATTAAGAAGAATCACAGAAGAACAATTTATGTAACTTCAGTCACATTTTCAGAGGATACTAGTCTCAAATTTCTTGACATTTCACCAGGAAATGCCATCCCCATGTGGAGCCACTATTAAGGTCCTATAATAATAGGATTCATATTTGAATTGGCTATGGTTAGTCTTGTAATATTGTACATACTTTTTCTTTCTGCAAAATGTTTTCCATATTAAAAATTAAAATATTTAAAGAGGGTATGTCCTAAAAAAATAATCAAAGGAAAAAGAAGAAAAAGAAAAGTTCAAAAAAGCGAAAGATATGAACCCCAAACAAAAAACAAATCATGAAAGTGTGCAAATGTTTGTTTGCAGCTTTGGAAAGTTAACTCACTTTCCTTTTCCAAAGCCCTACAACTTGATCTAGTGTAGGTGGAAAAGATCCCTAAAATAAAAAAAAATCTAGATTGATTTTACTAGTGCTGATTTTAAGAGTTCTTATTTACTCAAAGGTAATGGATGTGAAACTAATGGAATTATAACTTGATGAAAATCATAATTCAATCGAAAATGAAATTGTAATATTTTCATTTCAATAAATTTCTATCTAAAGTTAGGAAACAGTCTTTCAAAATTTCAACGAAAATGTAAAAAAAAAAAAACTCTTAAATCCCACTATATATCTTTTTCCCAAATGCAAATGTCCAATTTCGAATTACCCAAATACTGAAATTAACATTCAAAGTCTCACTTTTCCCAATAACACAAAAAATCAAGAAACTTCTCTTTGGCATACAATAACTTGAATTTTTTCAAAATGCAAGAAGAAACCAATGAACACTAAAAAAAGTTTTCCCTAATTGAATTCTAGAAATTCACTTGAAGTCAAGAGTACAGTTCATAAAAACTTCAGCAATGGTAGGAAAATGAATTTTCGTTTTGTAACTAGCATAAGAAGCACTTTCACAAAAAATACCAATTCTTGTAAATCATTTCTTTTCACACCAAAACAATCTTTCACAAAAGAGAAAAATAAAATCAAAACCCGATCTGATCAAAAGAAGAAAGACAGATAAACAACAAAGAAAGATCGATTGATCTCTCTTTTGATAGATCAACCACTTGCCAGATGAGACTTTACCCTAGTTTTCAAAAATAAGAAAATTTCAGCCAAATCCTTTCCCAACACTTAAAGAAATTGGTCAAGACTCATTAAAGGTACACAAGTGTAAATAAACCGAAAAAACTAAAAATTTTGGACTTGATGAAGATAAAACTAAAATTTAAAAAAATCCATGTATGTTCACAGGTCATAGAGAACACCAGTGGGCATACACAGTATTGCAAAAAGAAAAATGTGCATAAATGCACTATGTTCCTAAAACTGAAGTGTGCACAATGGAAACCTTTAGAAAAAATAGAAAGCAAGTCAAATAAATCACAAATTCCATATTTTTAACATTTCCAAACACTGAAAGAGGGCTTCAACAGAACGATCAAAAGGTCAAACAAAAATTATAATAGAGAGTGAGACATTCTCCAGTGGAGTCGCCAAATTTTTAAGTGGAAAAATCCCTCTTGCAAACAAGAGTGATCTCCCTAGACCTTAGAGAAATCTACTAATAAACAATAGAGAACTGATACCTTTCCCTAGTTTACAATTAAATGAAACAAGCAATATGATAGAGGTCACTTATTGTTTAATCAAAATTCCTCATGAATTCCCTTTCAGAACTTTCAACCATTCACTTCTCCTCGATGCTTTAGAGATCATTCCATCGCTTCCCACATCTTCTCCTTGATGTCCTAAAGGATATCTGCATAGACAGAAACATACACAAGATCCAAGAATCTAATATATAGCATAAAATATAAATGAACTAATTAACTCAATCATATATCATAAATTGATCAATATGGAATCATAACCTATGTGGGTGATCAAGGAATCCCACAAATGACATCAAATAAGACATAATTGGGAAATAATAGTTGTTTTAATATTAATAAAATGGAGAATAAATTGACAAACTCAAAGCCTTGATGTTATAAGCCTCTTCTCACAATCTCCCACCCTCTCCTTGAATGAATAGCCTCCCAACCTTATTTATGTAGCATAAGCCTACTTCCAAGAGTCCTCTCCAATCCTCAAGCCCGTGTTAACTTTATAGGCTAAGAAGGGGAAGTTGGGATCCATTTCCCAAGGTTAAGATCCATTAACTGTGGGGTACGGGTTCCACAAAGACAGGGAGGTAGCTCCATGATGGGAGGGATCAGGGCTGAATAGGCACCCATTCAAATCTTGTTAGCTGGGAAATATTTGACTGACAATTCTTTTAGAGTTTACTTTTTATTTTTACATTCGTTAAATCATTTGTGCAGGTTACAGTGTAAGACAAAGTGCACTTATGCATGGTTTCTAGTGGACTCTTTTGCGTATGCACAAACATTGACTAGGGAACTACATAAGAAGCCAAAAAGGGATTTTGAGCCATGGGATCTAGGAATTTCATTCTCTTTGGGATAGTTTGGATTCTAGCCTTGCAAGGGGATGCTTCAGAACAATTTTATGGATACTGAGAGATCCAAATTGATGGTCATTTTCCTAACGTAGTAAAATGACGTGTAACACTAGGGATGACATCATCATATTGAATCCTATTGGTTATTTTGAAGTTAATATTTTTAATACATATTGTGTTTTGAGGCCCATATTTTACCTCAAAATTCCCCTAATGATGCGTTATTTACTAGATGGTGCCAGATTCCCTGTTTGCTGCAAGAAAATCCAATATGCCAAAAAATTATAAAATGCAAATTTAAGATGAGAGAAGGGGTTAGGAATTATGAGAAATAATATTATTTATCTAGTAAGAGCATATTAAAAACTAAGCATAAGCTTCAACACTATCAAACCAAGTTTTGTTATCTTGGTTGCATAATAAAATATGAAATTGCATAAATTGAAACAAAAAATGAAATGAAATGGAAAGATATTGGAAAATACAATGATATGAAATATGAGTGATCCAATATGTAGTCATATTATATAAATGACATGCAAATAAATTTCTCTCGTAAAACTACCTACTTAACCAAGAATAAAGTTATCAAATTGTAATTTCCATAAATGTTGATTTAAGAGTTAAACAAAGCAAATTTAAAGCATGAAAATGATATTAACAAACATATAAGGGGCTCTGAAGATCTTGGGGTGGGTGCAAGTCAAGGATGCTGAGATATGTCGAGGAGGAACTAAGTTGGAAACTAAAATGAGCAATTTCTTCCATTAACTTATTATAATTTTGTCTTATATTAGGAAACAAAATGTTGCAAAAATTGCTTAGAAATATTCAAAGCCTAAGCTTATTTATAACCTATTATTTTCCTTAGTCTTAAAGGCCTACTTGAATCTCTTATTTATACATAAGGTTGGGGAGAATCCTCCTTGACAGAAGGGATGCATTTTCCCCTAAATATCCTAAAAATAAGGGACATTGCTCCATATCTAACTCACAATAGAAGGAAAAGGCATTAAATTCCCCGAGCTAGTCGATTTTGAAACTTCCCATAATAGGGAATAAGTCCCTAGAGTGTCTTTAATGACGAATTCTTCAGTTTTTGCTAAAAATATTTATAAATCCTACACAACAAATATATTAAGGCACATAAAGCATGAAAATCACATTGAATTGTCTAGGAACTGATTAAGCTAGGAAAATATACCATTAACTACATAATGTGGGGTCAAAAAATTGTTTTATGTGTCTTGGAGTGGAGATATGGGCCTTATAATTTACCTATTTTAGAGGTCTGTCACACATTAAATAGAGTGATCTTTGTTCATACTTGGTCCTATATATTTCTATATGAAGACCAAATTTTTAGATTTTGAATGTGACAAATTACCTTCACTTATTGGTCATAAATACCTAGCAACTTCTTAATAATTCACTCAGTTTAAATGTTGCAGTGCTTCCTCACACATGGTCAATGGGGATGGTTTTTTCTTTTAAAATGATACTAAAAAGGAAGGAAATTTGTTGTAATAATCCTCTTGTTTGATAGCTTTATGTGTCACCTTCATCTAGCACTTTAAAAAATTAATAACAGAGGTTATATGCCTAAGATATTACCAGTTTGGTCGAGGAATCCATGAATTTAAACTCACCCATTTGGGTCTCTTATGAATCCTTCTTGCATAATTAGCTCACTATATTTTACAATTACACATTTTTACCTCTCTCCACGCCATTACTTCACTTTAGCTCCAAGTCATTTTTCTTACTTTCTACTTCTTTACCTCCCCTTATTATCTCTCCATCTTACACTTACTCACTTTTACGCCTCTCCACTCCATTACTTCACTTTAGCTCCTACTCATTTTTCATATTTTCGACTTCTTAACAATACTTTTACTTTTACACATTATTATCCTCATCCATATTAGCATACTTCACTTCATAATTTTCACACCTTTTTTTAGGCACACTTCCCAATAACACATGGCATTATTTTTGGGTGAGATTTGGAATGTATTGGTTGGACTAGGTGACTTGGCATGTGACTAAAAAAATTCACTACTCACAAAAGAAGAGGTTCCATAGCTCTTTCTACTTCATACATAGGTAATATGGGGAGCATGTTTCTTTATAGGTTGTGGCTAATTCCCTCCCACAATTCATGTGGAATAAGTAAGGTGAATTTATAAATCAAATTCTGAGATTTAGGAAGAGAAAATCAATCGCTACTAAGCCACTAACTTCCAAAAGCCATAACTTGAGCTCTTGATGTCCAAATTGAAAAAATGTGAGCTCGTTGGAAAATTTATTGAGACGAAGAACATCTTTAGGATGGTTTATGTGGATGAAATGTAATATATAATTCCAAAAAGAAAAAAGAAAAATTGCATCACTACCATTTGATGGGCCCTGGTGTTGCACCAAGAATTTTGCAGCTCCCAAGGGCTTCTCAACTAAAATTATGAACCCAAGGTTCTTATGAATTAGAGGTGACAGTGCTATATGCACAACAGGTTAGGTTCTACTCATGTCACTATTATCCATGAAATAAAATCAAGGTGTTTAGAGACCACTCCTCCAACTAATTATAGTGAGAACTTCTTATGAAAGCATAAATTAACATTATTCTAGCTACAAAGGTGGAAATTCCATTCATTAAATGTAAATGATAATTGAAATTGGATGAAAGGAGAAAGTTAATCTTGTTGGAAACTAGATCACTACTCAAAGGGGGGCTGAATAAATAGTGTGGCAGTTTTAAACTTTTTCTAAAATTACTTAATCTTTTATACCATGCACAAAATGAAACACAAAACCATAGATCAAAGCACCAAATAAAAACATGCGACCATAAAAATAATCAACACAAAAGACACAAGTGTTTATGGTGGAAAACCCATCCCGAGAAAAAAAACCACCCTATTATTGTTGCGTTGCTCAATTATTTTATCAATTGCTGAAAAAATTCTACATGGATCAACTCACTCCTATGAGCTAGAAGACTTGACTTCCTTCACAGTATTTTGGTCCTTTTAGACAAGAACCTATTTCTCTCTTGGATCTATGGACTACCACCTGCTGAAGGCCACCACGATCAGTGATCCTTGCCCAATTTTCATTAGACTATCCAACTCCTATTGGATGGAGAAAAATATTCCTTCTACTAAATCCACAAAGTCACTATCTACTCAAAGTATACATTCCTTCACTTCCTCCATGCAAGCCTTGTTTCATATATTTTAAGACTAAGCTCCTAAAACTTGCTCAAAATGAGCTTTGCAACAACCTCGTATCAAAGCCCACTAAATCTCTAATTTTCAACACTAGTTTCCACCAAAAACTCCACAAAAAAATATTCATACAAGCAACAAAGAAAACTCCTCAAACTATAATCCAAAGCACCCCTCAACATCTCACACTGTACAAAAACATATGACTAGAAGAAAACTTCAACTCACTCTTGCTACCACTACAAAATGATATAGAGAGTATGCATACTAAGGCTCACATGGTTTGCAAGTTCTTCACCAAGCTCACTCTCACTGAAACTTATCAAACAATCAACCATATTAGCATTGAGGTTTCTCTAATATAAATATGAACTCAAGTGCTCAACTCAGTAATTACACCTAAATACTGAGCTCAACATTCTCGTTCATATGCTTGATTAGATCTAGATTCATCTCATTGACTCAATTAACCATTAGCCATTAGGGGAATTTTTAGTTCTAAAATGGACCTCCTAAGGAAATTATAAAATAATAGTGGAAATAATAAAATAAGATTAGATTACATCATCAAATTTTAGAGGGAAAAAAGAAAAAAATAAATTTTCAACTTGTATTTTCAACTTATCTCCCTACGGTTTTACTTACATTTCGAGTGGGAACACTCGTTGGATGTATAATTTGATTCCTCATCCAAGGAGTACCCATGTTGTATAGTTTTTATGGATCCCGCTGCACGAAAAATGAGAAATACATTAAACACATGATTGCAATTATGTTTTTCATGTATTTCTGAGGTTTCATGTAGCAGGGTCCATCAAAAATATGCAAGATGGGTACTCATTGGATGATGAGTTAAATTTTGCATCCAACGAGTACTCCCACTCGAAATTTGAGTAAAGAATTAGGGAGATAAGTTCAAAATACAAGTTCAAAAAGAAGTTTTATTATTATTATGTTTTTAATGTTTTTGCTTTTTTACCCTAAAATGGTGAATCATCCCTTGTGGTTGACATCATCATCTTAAATCCTATTTGTTCATATAAAGTTTATTTTGGTTGTACATTTTTCTTAGGAGGCCCATTTTAGAGCTCAAAATTCCCCTAATGTCCACTAGCCTTTTTTTTATTTTTAACTTTAATCAAATTTTGGAGGCCCCACAAAATTTTCTAGCCATAAAACGAAAGCTTATGATCAAGGATGTCACCATAAACAAAAAATTAGCTCAATAATGCAAGGAATGCAAAGCCAGTTTAGTAAACACACCCTAGTTGCTCAATTATCACTATCCTGTAAGTGACTGGAGCTATAACAACTCCCTTGGGCTTGCCTCCATGTTACTATAGCTCTCCAACTACTCCCTTGACTCAACAAGCATGTGATTGGGCCTTAAGATCAATGAAATCATCCATCCTTTAGTGCAAAACATCTTCCACCTATTGGACTATCATCCTCAACTCCTAAAAATTCCTCCAAGCCTCTGCAACAAGTCTACAACTAATGAAATAGTCCAAGAACAAGTCAGTGACATGCAAGACCTATTCTTCCAACTTTAGCACCAAGACCAATAGCTCCATCTCCTCAAGAAATAACCACAACATCTCTAACACCTATAGTAGCATCTACAACATCTGCAATAACAATGTCAAGGCATACAACTATCTCAATCACTAGTAGAAGCACCTCCAACACAAGAAACTAAATCTCACACATGTAGCAGCAAATGCAATGTCTCTAAAACATGTAGAGACATATGTAGAAACTAGAGCAAAACTCCAACCACCTACAACAACAACTTCTCCAATCTACAACACAACATCAATGACCATAGAAACAATCTAATCCTCCTATAGCAACAACATCTCCAACCAACTCAATATGTATGGAAACCATCTCCTCAGCATCCAAAACATCATCTCCACTAGGTATTGTCATAGGTATGTTGAAATTAATGCCAACTAACAATATCATTAACCAAACGCCATCACCAAACACTCATCACACATGCATATGACCAACAACATATCAAACCTATTGACATCAATGCCAACACTGAAATGACAACGAATCTATCTAAAAAAGTAAACCATGCTACTCTAATTTCACACTTAATCAAATCAATAACTTATATGTCTAATCACACTTGCTTGAAAACGAGAAATCCAATTTTTAACATGCTAATGAAAAAAATACTAATTCTAACTTTGTTTTGTTATAGGATGGTTGCAGTGAGGAAGGAATGAGGTTGTAGTCGTCCTAGAGTATTCCCTAGTGTGGGGGACATTATTCAACTTCATTATGCCAGAGTTAAGGTATGAAGAAAAAATAGTTGGAGAAAACACTCCTACAAGGCTACTATAGGAGGTGCTACAAGAGGACCCGTATTGCTACAAGAGGCCCTATTTTTCTATAGGAGGGGTTCGAGAGAATTTTAAGGAAGGAAATGGCGTATTATAGGTTTATAAAGGTGGATTAGGGTAGAAGGTGATGAATGAAGGTTGTGGGATCCCCTTAGCCAAGAATAGTACCCCACGAAGGTCTATCTTGCACCAAAGTTGATGCCCACGATGTCCTTCATTTGTCTTAATAGAGTGACTTTGGAGATAGAGGTTGAGATTAGTGTGAGGTTCCTAGCAGGAAGATGGAAAATTCTAGGTGAGTGTGGGAAGGAATTCCCACCCCTGCATATTAGCATAGTCGTTGCAGCTAGCCAAATACATGCATCAACTGACCAATAATGCAGTGAGACAAATTAACATGGAAAATATGAGTTGAATTTGACTAATATCTATTGTATCCCATAACACTACTCTAATCACTTAAGCTAATGAAACTAACTCCTAAGTTGTAGAGAATAAGCATGCAAAAGGATGACAAAATAACATCTATCCATTTCCAAGAAATCATAAACACATAGTTTTGAATTGTAATTGTAGATCTTTCCAAACACTCTTCCCACAAGAGAGGTGATAGGCAAGCTTGTAATTCCATTTTTTTTTTAGATAACATCTACTGAGATAAGAGAAGGATTTCAATTATTTGAAACAATAATAAGAAGGAAATACAAGAGAGGGAATAAAGCCTCTAGGTTGGGCCCAAACGCAAGGGTTTCAACCCTCCAAAACTAACTTAGATGTAGATCAATGGTAAACTTCTCATTAATAGTCCCACACATCATATGAAAGTTAAGAATAACAATGTCAAGCACTAGCATCTCAGTATCTGCTCTTAGCTTCAACAAAAATTTGAATCTTATTGATCCTTTCAGTTGGTTTACTTATACAGAAATGATTGAGGGGAAGCTTCCTTGAAAGGGGGAATGCTCCCCTCCAAAATCTCAATATTTGTGGATTTAGTTCCTTTTGTCCTTGTAATTCACTTGGAGCTCCTAGACTTCTATTGAATTCGAGTTGTTGGAGAGGATTATGTTATTTCAAGCCAACTTACGGAGTTAATGAGGTGGGAAAGCTCCCTATATTTTCTATAGGTGTCTTCATCAAGCCCCTTCATGGTAAATTTCTCCAAAAACACTTCTTTGACTTGCATGTTAATCACATTAGGCCATACAATATATAATACACCTTTTAGTATTCCTACTAAACATATATGACTAAAAATGTGAATTAATGTGAGAAAATCATAGTTTTAAGGGCTGGAGGATAGTACAATAAACTCCAAAAGATACTTATTGATGGGACCCATCATCCCCCACCTGCTGAAGGTGCTTCTCATTCTCTGAGAAACTCAGTCACTGATATGAAGCTCATTCATGGCCTTGGTGGCCTCTCTGACATCCCAAGGCACTTTATAGAAGTTCCTTCATGTGGATAGAAACCTACAAATGCCTCTATGTCTTTCCATTATTTGTTTTCCTCTATTTGGTTTCTTCCTTCTTGTAGGCCCAAATGTAAGGGAGGACAAAGTTTGAGACCTATCTAGTTGATATTTATCCTTTGCATGATCCTTTTGTACAACAATGTTTTCTCCAAAGAATTCCTGATTCTTTCCGGGGAGTGATATTCTCTGATTTGTAAACTGTGAGGTAGGGCCTGCCATCTTCTTTGGAAAGCTTGAAAACTTTCTATCCCCACCATCCTATAAGTGTCTTCAAAATTTAGGATCTATTTCCCTTGGTTTGCTATGTACCTAGGTACCAATTAAGGATTAGAGGAGATGAGAATGTGCTTGCTGATGATAGGCTTGGGGCTCACTAATTATGGTATAGTATATAAGAGCTCCTTTTCTTATTTTTTCATTACCATTTTCACTTCTTCTACCCTTTTTTCCTCATGGGTCAACAAAGAGGAAAATTCCATGAATTTCATGTCTCCAAACCTTCAGTTGGGGTCCAAAAAATTCATGTCTATGAGGATTAAGTTGTGCATGCGAAATTCAGCTAGCTTAGCTCTATCCTCAATACTTTCCCTTTTGCAAAACTCGATGAATTTCCTGTAATCTTGGAAAGGCAATGAGCCATACTATGCAAATGTATTAATTTGAAACTGCATCCACTTCTCCTTGAGGAAAATAGATTAGGATTTGGATGGCTTCCTACATTAGATGGATTCTATGGATAAACTTGCCATGGTGGCAAGTCGCATATCATTTTCTTGCAGCTTCTCTTTTAACATGGTGTTTTCTGCCTATAGTTGTTTCCTCATGATTGACTCTAACAATTTTAGATAGTTCAATTATTTTCCCATCTGATTGAATTTCTGCTCCATGAGGCCCACATCTTTTACATTTTTGGATTTTGCAATTTGCATCCATCTATGTGTTCTACCTCTTTCCTTCTCTCACTCAAAGAAGAGTGGGATGGCGAATTTATCAGATATAATCCTACCTCCCTCAACAAATTTGTAGTAGGGTTCCAGGCTCAACTATGGATCGGGCTATTGAATCTCTTTGAGGTGTTTTACATTTTATTTTAAGGTGGCTTCTCTTTCCTATAACACCTCCTACTACTCTTGTAGCAACACCTATTTCTCCTATAGCAGCTCCTATTTCTCCTGTGGCTGCTTTGTTTCTTCTTGTAGCACTTATTTTTCTTCTTGTAACATGGAAGCTTGAGTCTTCAGCCTCTCAAAATTGACTACCCTAGTGGCAGGCCTTCCCATAGGGAACACAGGTTGCCTGGTTTTGGCCTTCGGAGAAGTAATTTATTCATTTTCTTCCCTCATTAGGTCCCACCTCTTCCTTCTTGCTTGTTGACTTCTCTATGGTGATAGGGACCTTTGTAGGAGTCTAAGGCTTTCTTTGCCTTATCCTAGTAGCTCTTCCTTGTTTTTAAGTATAAACGGCCTTGCCTTGGTTGCCTTCTTTTAGGCTTGACAAGTGTGCCCAATGTGGCCAATGTTGTAGCCATTTCATTGCTCGGTGTTCCCGGGAGAGTGACTTGTTTGATGTCCTTTTTTATGTCTCTTGAGGCTTTGAGGTCACTTCAGGGTCCTATTTCTATGTCCCTTACTCATCTCTTTACCCCTCTTTAGTTTTTTATTCTTCTTCCTTTATTTCTTTTGCCTCCTATTCTTCCTTCTTTCCTTCCCTACCTCCAACTCTAGAGGCTAGTGTTTCTTCATGTGTGATGGCTTGGGTTCCAATGAAAATTTCCTTATTCATGTCTACAAAATCAGTCCATAACATAGGGTTCCTTTGGTGACTAAGAACATCCATAACAATTAGTTTAATGAGGCCATGGTGGGTAATGTGTTGGTGCTTCTCTTCCCTCACTTTCTGGATCATTTCAATGATAGATTACTGGAGGAAATGAGGAACACTGAGCCTATATGGGATAGGTAATTATACTTTTAATATTAGCTCATGGAGCAACCTAAAATGGTAGGAATATACGATGCTCAACCTCCCATCACAGAATGTGTATTTGAGAATGTGCTAGGCCACTTCATCATAGGGGTAAGGCAGGATCTCCCTTCTTACTCCATTCTTATCTTCTACAAGCTTTTCTTTTAAAATGAAGAAGCTATTCCTGGATGTGCCACTCATTTCTTTGTTCTCCTTACTCCATGGAATTCCTAAGGGTAAGGTAGTCACCTGCTTATGATCTCAACATTTAGAGAGATGGCAAGACCTCTAACAATAGTAGTGGAACTATCTTCTCCTTGAGGATTTATTGCTTGATCCGGATCTTGTGGGGAGGCCCCCAATATATATAAAATTGAATTGGGTCTTGGGGGGTAGGGCCCTAAGATTTGAAAAATTAGAATGCCATAAAAAGGAGAGAACACAGCGTAAATAAAACCACAAAGAAACCTTTTATTAAAATGTGAAATAACTATAAAAGCTATATTGTGGTGGACAATTTGTCCTTTTAAAAAATGTGACTTGTTACTTATAGCTTTTTTTAGTTGTAGTAACACAGATAAATTCCATGGGTGGGTAAATACCATGAATGAATATTGTGGGTAGATACCACTTATAATACCATGGGTGGATAAATACCATGGGTGGATGCCACTTATAATACCATGGATAGATTCCATGGGTGGATGAATACTACAAGCTGATAAATACCATGGGTGAATGAATACCATGGGTAGATGCCACTTTCCAGTTGAATAATTTCTATGGTACATTCTTGGGTTATATCGTCATCATACCCATTCAATTATTTAAATAATCCCATCCACTAATGCCTTGGAAAAATATTTACCATAGGTGGATGTTGATGAATTATCTTTGTGTCTATGGGCTCTCTTCTATTAAACCCTCCCCCAATTTCTCCTTCTACTCCTTCTTGAGGATACTTAGGTGTATTTCAAATTTTGGCCTTAGATCAGTCTCGGTTGTAGTGTCAAAATTTTCCTTTTTATCATAGGGGAAGAAGGATGCGAATAATTTTTTTAACAAAACAAAATTTTCCTTGACAATTTCCAAAGGGAGCTACTACCTAATTATATGCTATAGGGAAATTAATTCAAGTAGTATTTTACATGCAAAGGTATGGAAATTAGAGAGGGAGAGAGCCACTTACTCCTTTCAAGATAACTCTATCATGTGAATGAGGATTTGAGGGTAACTTTGGGTACTTTTTTCTTTCTTTCTCCCTTTAATTCTCTCATGTAGCTTCCTTTTGGACCTCTTGTAGTAGTGTAGAGCCTCTTGTAGAAATTTAGAGCCTCCTATAGCTCTTCTTCTAGTGTATGCAAACAATGTTCGAAGTAGATCACTAACACACTAGGCAATCTCTAATAGCACTAGCTTGTGCTTCTCTAACTGTCATCTTGAAATTAGTGATAATACCAATGGAGTCGAGCCTTTTACTTAATATTCCCTTTGTTGTAGAGGCTTAGAGTGCTTTGATGACATAACTCTTGCATGAACTTCCCTTTTTTAACCATTCTCCCCACTCCTTGCAATCAACACCCTGCTCCTCATGATCATCACCTCACTCCTCGTAATCACCACCTCACTGTTGAAAATAATACTGAGAGGGGGGGTGAATCATATTATCTAGTCCTTTTAACAATTCTTCCTTATTTATACTTTGAATTATTTTTGCATATCAGTACAATAAAACAATGAGCATGAACAAGAAAAACAAATAGTCACATCAAAGAACACCAGATATAAGGTGGAAACCCAATGTGGGTGAAAACCACCTACTGCAATATGTCTCTATCTCTTTTCAAATTAGAAACTCCTTTTACAATGGTCTTGTACTGGTGCAGTCCTTTACCAGTACGCAGGCTGCAACCTGCAGAGAGCTACAACTCTCTCATTTTCCAGTCTCTCCTAGAAGGGAGCTACAACCCCCTACTTCTTTTCTTTCAAGGACCACTTTTCATAAATTTTCAAACTGGATCCATAAATATCAAATGATCATCAAGTACCAGTAAGTCACCCAGATAACCAGATCCACAATAACAGAAAACTAAACCCAAGACACCTTCTGTGGTGTCTCCTGTGGCGCCTCCTGCGGCGTCTCCTGCGGTGCCTCTTGCGGCGTCTCTTGCGGCGCCTCCTGTGGCGTCTCCTGCGGCGTCTCCTGCGGCGACTTCTGTGGCGTCTTCTGTGGCGCCTTCTGCGGCGTATCCTGCGGCGCCTTCTGTGGCGTCTCCTACGGCGCCTCCTGTGGCGTCTCCTACGGCGCCTCCTGTGGCGTCTCCTGTGGTGCCTCTTGCAGCGTCTCCTATGGCTCCTCCTGTGGTGTCTCCTGCGGCACCTCCTGTGGCGTCTCCTGCGGCGCCTCCTGTAGCGTCTCCTGTGGTGCCTCTTGCGGCGTCTCCTGTGGCGCCTCCTGTGGCGTCTCCTGCGGCGCCTCCTGTGGCGTCTCCTGCGGCGCCTCCTGTGGCGTCTCCTGCGGCGCCTCCTGTGGCGTCTCC
>APFE031643392.1:18714-42029 GCA_000404065.3 Pinus taeda | reverse complement strand
GTCAGAGATCAAGGTGACAGAGGCTAGAGCAGTCAGATACTGAAGAGCACAAAGATGCAGAGTTTTCAGTCGACAGAGGCAATAGCAGTCAGAGACTTTGATGATAGAGCAAAGTGGACCGGGCAGATGTGTTGCATGCAGAACATTCTAGAGTTACAGGATCGGGTTTGAGAGGAAGCCTTTCTTGTTGAGAGGGAGTGTTGAAAAGTGTGCAACAAGAAATGCTTGTTGAGAATGCAGCACAAGATGATGGAGCTTAGTGAAAAGAGTCGCCTTCACTAAGTGGGCCCGCAGGCTATTTTTGGCGCAAGTCTATTTTTAGACTATGTCTATTTTTTAGACATATGGATCATGTCTATGGATTGCAGGTTGCTGTTTATGGATAATTGATCAAGTTGGGAAAAATAGATGGACTTCTATTTTTAGATCACAGCGGAGTGACTGCTCAGTCTAAATATAGAACAGTCAAATATTATTAGCTCATAATAATATTAGACTATAAACTTTGTCTTATTCTCTTGGAGCACTTCAGGATGAGCTACGGATGTGGTTCATGCAGATCCCAGAAGGAAATACGTGGTTACCTATGGGATGACTAATATTTGCATGCAGGACTTCAGTTAGAACTCAAGTGAGTTGAGTTTAGTGGACTGGAGGTGCAGTTGATGGAGTTGTGTTCAGTTTAGCTTTGTTAAACTGGTTGTATTTAGTCTAACTGGCAAATAGACTAGAGATGAGTTGGGTGAATTAGTTATTAATTAATTCACAAGTTATTAACTCATAATACAACTAATGAATACATCAGTTAACTCAGTTGCATGTCAGTGCATGTTCAGTTCAGCAGGGACAGGTGTTAGAGAATCAGATTGCTATCAGTTGTGACTATAGTTGTGCACCAAATCTTGCACAAATCAAGGGATTGAGTATGCCAATGAGCCACGTATTTTCCCACATTGTAGCTTGTGCTGACGTGATTTAGCCAAGTAAATACGTGGTTGCCTTGGAATTATCATTAGTTCTTGAGCAGGTATTGAGCAGCGGAGGCAGGCAAGCAGCGAAGGAGATTTGAGCGAGTGATTGACTCAGATCTGAGCTGTATTGTGTGTAACAGAGGTGGAGATACTTGTGAGAAGTATTATGCTGTGTAATGTTACATGACTCAATCATTAATATACAGATAGTTGGGGTTTTTAGCGGGATGCTTTCCCCGGGATACATACTGTGTTAATGTGTGAATGCTCTTGATGTTTTATTGTTATTGATGCTGCTATATTGATGATCAACGTAGAGGAGCTTATGTATTGTGTATGTTTTCTGCAATAGTACATGATCAGGATAATCTCTGTTGAATATGTGTTAAATTATTCAAAATTTCTACAGATTCGCGTTTCAATAAACTGTTAAACAAAATTCCTACTGCTTCCAAGCCTAGCGAAGAAGTTCAAAGTGAATGGTACATATCTTCTCTACCGTCAAACATAGCAATCTTCGTCGATAGGGCTAACAAAACAACTTTAGCTGACAATATGAAGGAAGCAATAGCGGTTGAGAAACATATCATAGTCTTAGAAAATAAAAACATCGTTGATGAACAAAAGTCTAAGAAGGTTACCTTTAAAGAAGATCCAAAGAAAAAATCGAAAGACCCATTCGATTTAGAAGGATTGTAGAAATTTTTGAAAAACATGTTTAACGAAGTGGTTGACATTAAGAAACAAGTAGCAGAAACTTCTTCTAAAAAGCCATACAAGCCTTATAGAAGAAATCCTTCGATTGATCAAAGCCTCCCAATGCTATTACAAACGCTGAATCAGAAGAAGAAGAAGAGGAAATTGCTAACGAAGAGCCTACCGATGAAGAAGAAGTTGTAGAAGTACAAGGCATGTGGGATTTCATCCTACCAGATGAAGAGGATCAAGAGGGATCACCAGTCAGTACTAGAAGCAGAAATCAACTCGATCCTCCTCAACCTACTCCTACGCCAAAGAGCGCAAGCTCAATGCCTAAGGATAAAGTCGTAGCTAAGAAAACGTTACCCAAAGCGACTCAAACAAGCCCAGTCCAAACAGATTCATCAACTCCATCTAAAACATTGATTATGTCTGATGAAATGGAGTATAGTATCATAGAAGACATGAAGAAGACTAGGGCTAGCATCACTTTTTATGAATTGAGCAAGCTAAATCATCAGCAAAAGATACTTTTGAAAGAATTGCACGTAGTACCAGTTGCATCTCTGCCCGCTGCTGTAATCTCTTAAGCTTTCCATGAGATGGGAAGACCTCTAAATTATGTGAATAATAAAGTTGATCCAAATGATATCGCTTTAATTGGAGGAAGGTCAAGATATCATACTCCCCCATTTCTTCTTACTTATGAAGTTTTCAACAAAAATT
Organism: Pinus taeda; assembly: GCA_000404065.3. Classification (NCBI taxonomy): domain Eukaryota; kingdom Viridiplantae; phylum Streptophyta; class Pinopsida; order Pinales; family Pinaceae; genus Pinus; species Pinus taeda. Next base: position 39,633 of record APFE031643392.1, on the reverse strand, counting down.
TGCATAATTGTTTAGTGGATTTAGGAGCTTCATCTAATATATTACCTAAATCGATATGTGCAAAGTTGAATGTTCAACCTCAAAAATCTGCAGTGCGCATATTTCAGCTGTACTGGTCGCAAGTTGAAGTGATCGGAGAACTAAATCAGGTTACCATAAGGCTTTCATCTAATCCAAAGGTATGTCAAGTTATCGACATTTTAGTTGCAGATATTCCAGAATTTTATGGCTTAATTCTTAGCAGATATTGGTTTGAAAAACTTCATGGATACTTTGCAACCGATTGGTCGCATATGTGGCTCCCTTACAATGGTAAACCAAATCAGATAAAGCTTGAGAAAGAAAGACATCAGAAATACATAGTAACAGAATTGGAAGGAGAAAATGAACCTATAGCATACAACAACAATATAATTGGCAACTATTATGTTGATTCTTTCTTAGGAAATTTTAATGCTCACACTTCATCTTACTTAGAACATTCTGTTTTATCTCAATTAGAAATTTTTTCTCAAACAGATAGTTCTAAATGTATTAATTTTATAGATAATCCTGTAAATAAATCTTTATTTTGGAAGTTTTTTTTTACGGTTCCAAGTCTAACGAAGGAGCAGGAGTAGGATGCGTACTAATCAATCCAGAGGGAAACTAAACTATGCTAACTTGTAGACCCGATTTCGATTACACCAATAATACTGCAGAGTATGAAGCTTTAGTCTAAGGATTATACAAAGCAATTAGATTAGATATCAAATATCTACAAGTCTTCGGAGATTCTGAAATTGTTATCAGATAGGTATGGAATACTATACATTGTCTATCAGGTCATTTAAAGCTATACCAATCTTTAGTTCAAGATCTAACTGAACATTTTATAGCATTCAATATTTCATAAATTCCCAGAATCCAAAATGCTCGTGCTAACCTCTTGGCAAACGTGGCTTCCAAGCTCATTCCCTTAGAAGTCTTTAACCTTGATAGATTTTCAATCAAATTAACCTTTAGACCCTTGATTCCTGATAACATTACCAATTGGAGAATATTCAACGATGATCCTGATATTGTAAGCTTCCTCACCTCAGAGGGATCTTACTCTAATCAGATAATAGATGAGGACCAACATAACAGACAATTGCAAAAAGATAGCACTAATAATGCTATGCCAAAGTCAGTAGTCAAATTGGAAGACCTATATGATTTGAAAGATCGATTCAAAAGATCTACCAATTCAAAACTTCAAAGTTCAACTCTAAATTATTGAATTAGTAAATCTAGGAACTAATGCCAATCCGCAGAATATCAATCTTGGTCTTGGCCTAGCCCCTAAAGAAATATTAGCGTATGTTCATCTCTTGAAACAATACAAAAATGTCTTTGCCTGGAACTACGACGAACTTAAAACTTACGAAACTTCTATCATCCAACATACTATCCCAATGATAAATGATGAAAAACCTGTCCAGCAAAAGTTGAGAAAGATCCATCCTAATCTAGAAAACCAAATCAAATCTGAGCTCAATAAGTTATTGAAAGCCAAAATCATTTTTCCCATTCGACATTCTAAATGGGTTTCCATATGGTTCTCGTTAGAAAGAAAAATGGAGACATAAGAATTTGCATTGACTTTTGAAATCTTAACAAAGCCTGCCAAAAAGATAATTTTCCTTTGCCTCCCATTTAGCAAATATTACAGGCAGTTGCAGGATTAGAGTTAATGCCATTTTTAGATGGTTTCTCAGGCTACAACCAAGTTTTGGTCCATCCCAATGATCAATTAAAGACCACATTTAAAACCAAATGCGGTACTTCTACATACCAAAAGATGCCTTTCGATCTGATCAATGTTGGCGCCACATTTCAAAGGGCCATGGACATCGCATTTAAGTGATTAGTAAACAAATCAGTAGTAATCTACTTGGATGATATAACTGTATATTCCAAAAAATGAGGTAATCATCTTAGAGATTTAAAACAGATCTTCCAACGTTGTCTAAGGTATGGAATTTCACTTATCCAGAAAAAGTCCTGTTTTGCATTAAGTGAAGGAAAAATTCTTGGATTTATAGTGTCAAAATCTGGAATCCATATTGATCCCGACAAAATCAAGGAAATTTCCGAAATACCCTTGCCTCAGAACAAGAAAGCTATGCAATCCTTCCTTGGCCAGATTAATTTTGTAAAGAGATTTGTTCCAAAGTTTTCAAGGATCGTATCTCCCTTACAAGCAATGATTAAAAAGAATTCAATCTTCAAATGGGGCCAAGATGAATATGAAGCATTCAATCTGATTAAACAAGCAATTATTAACGCTCCATCTTTAGCAACTCCAAATTTTTCCGACCCTTTCATTTTATATACATTTGCCTCTGATACATCATATGCTGCGATACTCACTCAAGCAAATCAGGACAAGGTGGAAGCCCCAATTGCCTTTTTCAGTTCAAATCTACAAGGGGCTGAATTAAATTACTCAGATGTCGAGAAACAAATTTATGCTATTTTTAAAGCAATCAAACATTTCAGACCCTTTCTTCCTAAAACCCATACAAAAATCATAGTACCATTTCCAACGGTAAGAAATCTCTTAGTACAAAAAGACGTGGGTGAGAAAATAGCCAATTAGGTTACTGCCTTACAAGAATACGACGCAGAAATTAAACCAGTAAGCATTGTAAAAGGTCAAGGCTTTTGCAAAATGCTAGCTAGAGCATTGCTTATTTCCGAAATACCATTTGTAGAGATACAAATGTATGAGGTAAGCCTAAACGATGTTGAATAATTATACGTTGATATCATATTTTATCTAAAGAATGGATATGATCCTTCAAACCTCAATTATACAAAGAAAAGAGCTCTAAGGTTGAAGGCTAAGCAATATCAGCTCGTGAACGATGTACTTTTTAGGATGAATTATGTTTCTATTCTCCTTAGAAGTCTTGAGAAATCTGAAGTTGAAAAGGTGTTGCAGGAACTCCACGATGGAATAGCAGGTGGACATTATGCTGGAGATGCTACTGCACATAAAATCCTCCATGCAGGCTATTACTGGCCCACACTATTCAAAGACGCACATAGCTATGTAAGGAAATGTCAATTTTGTCAAACTGTTGTTGGGAGACAAAAGAAACCATCATTGCCTTTGCAACCAGTCAACATTGAGCAGCCTTTTGATCAATGGGGATTGGATATAATAGGTGAGATCGTTCCTCACTCTTCTAAACAGCATAGGTATATCCTTATAGCTACAGATTATTTTACTAAATGGGTAGAAGAAGTTCCTCTTAAGACAGCTAATGCCAAACACATCATTGATTTCATAGATCAGTTCATAGTCACCAGGTTTGGTTTACCATCTGCTTTAATGTTTGATAATGCATCGTATTTTTTTGGCAATGCTATGACTGAATTTGCGCTCAAAAGAGGTTTTAAGCTTAAGTACTCTGCTAATTATTACCCATAGGGGAATGGATTAGTTGAATCAACGAATAAAAACTTAATCAGAATCATTAAGTGAACCATTGATCAAACTCATAAGAATTGGCACAAATCCTTAATATATGCTCTATGGGTAGATTGAATAATGAAGAAAGCCTCCATTGGCACTTCTCCCTTTAATTTAGTTTATGGGAAAGAAGTGGTCCTTCCAACTCATCTAGCGATTCCCTCCTTGGCCTTAGTTCAATATATTGATGAAACACCAACGTCTTCTTTACAACTAAGGCAACTGCAAATTCTTAAGCTAGAAGAGAAACAAGAACAGGATAAAATAACTCGTACTCATCACCAAGCATTAGTAAAATCTTCTTTTGATTCAAACATGATATCCAAAAAGGACTTTTAGATGGGAGATCTAGTTTTAAAATGGGATAAGGCTCACAAGGAAAAGGGCAAACATACGAAATTTCAACGAATGTGGCTTGGTCCTTTCCAAATTACAGAAATTATAGGACCATATACCTTTATGTTACAGGATTTAACAGGAAAAAGAGAATCTTTACCTGTTAATGAACAGATCCTCAAAAAATACTTTCCATAGGAGATCATTCTTCTATTTGTGTAAATTAGTTTTTTCCGTTAGTTTAATAATAAAACCAGTTGTAAATGGTTACATTTGGAATTCACGAAAAAGACAAGTATTTCTTTTAAGATTTTGTTTTCTTGCTTGTATAAATAGAACTGATTTAGAAAATTAATCATTATTATTCAAAGATACAAGAAAAGGCTATAAGCCTAAAAAGGATACTAGTTCCAGCCTTGTAAATTTTGATAAAAAGCAATCTTTAGTGGGAATTTGTTTTATGTCAGTCAAATGAAAGGTACCAATAACAAAACAAAGATTCTCTATAGAAAAATCTTTCCAAAAGCTCTACCATTTTCATCCAGAGCTATTCTTAAGGAAACAATGACTTCCTCCCCACCTAGGGAATTACGAGCTTCAAGGAATAATCCAGCGATACACTTTAAACTTAAAGAATAAGAGGTATCATCACGAGTCAACTTATCATGATCATATATATTATAGCTTGTTGACTTTGCGAAAACTGCATACCACAATAGGGCAATGACTCGAGATTGTTGCAATCAAAAGACAACGGGTCTCATCATGAGCCAACTTGTTCAGCAAAGCTATAAATCAAGTGAGTGGCACTGTCATAATTTGGCTACCAAATCAAGGCATTGTTCTTTAAGGATTAAAAGAAAATAAAATCAATAAGTGTGGATATGGATTTCCCTTTGAAAATCGTACATTTCTCCAAGTGGGATACAGGATCATTGCTGGGTAACAGGTAACCTTGTCGAGGCTATAAATGCCTGCTGGAAGCAGAGGCTCTACCTACGACAAATGAGCATATTTAAAACTGATTTACATAGAAGGATTTTTTTTTATCTTTACAAACCAAGTAGTGACTGATGTAGATACAATGACTAGCTTGAGGAAGTAAATAACCAAAGTTAACATAGAAGAAACAAACTATGATAGACAGTTGAAAGCATGATGTATTTTATCTTTCTATAATAAAGTTTGATTTTCTGGAAAAGATTTCTGTTTTGGAAGTTTAGAAATTCAAAAGAAAAGCAAAGATAATTGGTTCTTCCAAGTGAATCACCAATTGTTTTGGCTAGCAACAATCCCCCTTCTTAGTTTAGTTTTATCATTAATATTAAATAAGTGGGGACCCTTATTAAAATTTTTAGTGTTTGTTTTCCCTTTTTGGATAAAACTTACTATCATAAAATTAGGAGAATACCCTCGAAAAATCTAAAAAGACTTAAGTTTTATGATAAGTTAGAATAAAAATCATTCCTTAAAGAGCGTCGCATTACAAAAAGGTAATGAATGCCTTCCTGCAAGTAGAATCTCTAAGATTGTGAAATCGCGTTGCGAAATCACGCATCAAAATATCCTTATCGCATAGCATGCCTCAACCATTACTTAATCTGAAATGCCTCAAATCGCCGATATGTGATGGTGCATGACGCAAATCACATTTCGCAGAAAACACATTAATGGATGCTTACCACACGCAAAGGATTTGTGATATTGCGATTTGCGATATTGCGATCAAGTGATATTGCGATCTATGATATTGAGATCTCGGATATTGAAAATCAAATCACAAAATCGTCTTATTACAGATCTTCAGGGCTCGTTGTTCGAAAAATATTTTTCCATAAACCAAGGCCCAGTTATGCTTGTTATTGTTAATCAATGAGTTAGTTGGCAATCATTAATGAAATATGGTTTTGATCTGATCGAAGAGCCATTTCACGTAAGGTGGTATATTTTATATGTTTTCTACATTTAAAGCTTTCCCGTCACCTTTTTCTTATCATTATTCTCACCTCATTTGTAAACTGCAGGAGCAAAGAATAGAGAAGTATACATAGCAATGTTCAGGATATTATGGGAAAGAAGGGTAAAGCTTCGAGTCCTGAAGATAAAGAAATGACGCCCTTATACACGGACACCACCTGTAACAAAGATGCTAGTATTACTACTTGGGAAGGCATGTACAGTCTACTCAATGAAGAAAATCCCAAGGTAATGGAGGTTACAGCTACTGCAGGCTCACACGGGTCTTCTGAGGTGTCTATTACAGAACTAGCATGTTCGTTCTTGCACCAGATAGTGGCTAGGCCCAAAATTCTTCCATACACAGACATGGTTAAATGGGTACTAGACTGTCCTGACATAACAGACAAAACTTAAAACTTAGAACTAAGAACTCACCAAGTCGTTATTTCTACAAAATTTAAGGTTTATATCCTCTAACAAAAAGCGCGTAAGAGGTGAAAATCACACGAGGGAAGCCCGGATCGATAAATAGAGGCAATTTTCGATGCACGATTAGCGCATCGCCAGGCAAAACCCCTCGAGATGGAAATCCTCTTATCGCTCAGTAACTTGTAAGCCTAGAAATTTGTAGGAAAAAGCGCTAAAGGCGAAAGGCAAAACTTGAACTCTAAAACCAGTGGTATTTATCAGAGATATCCTCAAGTGGTATGTAGATATGTACAACAACTACAGACAAGCTGGAAATAGAAGGCTCAAGAAAAAGCATAGTCAATCAAAAGGTTAACCAAGTTGAATTGGAATTCTTACTGAACGTATTTGGTAAAGCCACAGAGCGAGTGCATGAATTTCAAATGCATCATTAACTCGGCCGAGAAGATCACGCCAGCTCTTACCGATTCTGTTTTTGTAGGACAGCTAAAGTCGGAAGTCGGACAGCCAAATCTCCTCAAGCAAATGCTGATCGCTTGTGATTATAAGGAATAGATACACAGATAGTTAGTTGTTAGTTTTAGTTTTAAATTCAGTTTTAGTTTTAATTTTGCTTTATTTTTTCCTAAAATAAGGACGTTCATTTAAACCACATCCTACATTTTTGTAATAAATTATTTTTAGATTTAGTTAGTAGTATTTAAACCCTTCTCATGCATTTAGAGAAGGGTCCTGAAATTTGTCAAAAACTTGTCCTCAGAACATGCACTTTTGCACCCTCCGAGGAGGTTTTGACGAATGAATGGAACATGATTTATTGATATCTGTGTTTAATATCTACTACTGATGTTGCACTTTTGTACTCTTAGTGGATGTTCGATTAAGAAGAAATAGATCATTATTGCTGAAGCTCATGAGTAGAACTAGTTATAAATGGTACTTTTATCTCTTAACTATTTCTACTTATGTGTTAAGGTGATATTCATGTTCAGTTATTTATATATGAATGCGTGAATGTTTGAGTTATCATTTGGCACTACTGTACGGTGATAGCTATTTATTTATGATTAATATATGAGTAGCATATTATGCGATATGTTTTTCACAATTGTTTCATCTAACTTTTTATACGAAATGGTTTATCTTTATTGAATTATTTTCTCATAGCAGTTAAATGATATTTATTACCAATTGTTATTTGAAATCATTTTAGATCGCATAACGGAAAGATTAAATCATGGGTTAGTTTAGAATTAGATATTTCTATTCATTAGAATACAATTACATGTTGTTAGATTAGATTTAGAATAAAGGCATTTTACTTAGGAACTATTAGAAAGGAAATATCAATTCTCAACACACACACGCACACATATATTGGGAAACTGGTCCCATATCCCCAGTCGGACCCATTATACCAAACAGAAAAGGAGCTGCTAACCAAGGTCCGGATCGGGTGGGTATCCCCCTTGTTGTAGACCTGATTTTCGGGGCTTCAACATATTTGGCGCTAGAAGGAGGGCCTCGAACTGTGAATGACAAGTAAATCTAAATCTAAATGCCATTCTGAGAGTAAATTGCCCTCACCATCTCCCCTGACTTCCCCCATCACATTTAGAATCTTTAAATCTCGACTAAGAAGTCGATAAAACAACAACCACTACCACAAACTCGAATATTTCAAAGAAATCCACTATTGAACCTCCTGAAGTTGAATCTTTGATCCATAAACTTCAGTGATTTTCTATATCACCCCAAAGATCTAAAAAATCTCAAGGTAGTTTGACTTCGCAATATAGCCCTACTCATCCTCTTACTAGATTGAAGAGTGAAAAGTTTGGTATTGAAGCAACTAAGTTGCCTCTACCTACAAGAAAGAGAGCAAGAAAATCACCTAAAGGGTCTGATAGTGAGACTCTTTCGTCATCATCATCCATCTCAACCTCTCCACCGCGAAGTCAACCATCCACCCCTCTACTTCAGATTATTGTCCACCAGTCCACTGGAACTTCCACATCTCCTTCTCAATCCTCTGGAACTATAATATCCTCATCTTCCCAACCGCAGGGATCATCTTCTGCGCTTTCCTCTATTATTAGTTAAACGATGGCCCAAACTCCATGGAATAACCCAGGGGTAGTCTTAATGCCTGCACCCTTGAGTCAAATACTAGCCCATCCTGAAAAATGGCTGCCTAAATTCAATCTTGAAGCAGGCATGCTAGCAAAAGAACATATTAACAACTTTATGTTATCTATAAATCTTAATGGAGTTACTAATCAAGACGTTGTCATCCGACTCTTTCCTTACACTTTGCAAGGAGTAGCCGGATCATGGTATTTCTCATTACCATCTGTATCTATCACTAGTTGGGATATCTTCTAGGAACAATTCTTGACTAAGTTCAGTGATGACATGTCTATGGCAACATTGATCAATGACTTGTCTAACCTTATGGCTGAGTCAAAGGAACCTATCAAAGATTTTAATTCGTGTTTCAATAAACTGTTGAACAAAATTCCTACTACTTCCAAGCTTAGCGAAGAAGTTTGAAGTGAATGGTACATATTTGCTCTACCATCAAACATAGCAATCTTCATCGATAGGGCTAAGAAAACAACTTTAACTGACAATATGAAGGAAGCAATAGCGATTTAGAAACGTATCATAGCCTTCAAAAAGAAAAATACTGTTGATGAATGAAAATCCAAGAAGGTTACTTTTAAAGAAGATGCAAAGAAAAAATCGAAAGACCCATTCGATTTAGAAGGATTGCAGAAAGTTTTGAAAACCATATCTAACGAAATGGTTGACATTAAGAAACAAGTAGCAGAAACTTCTTCTAAAAAGCCATACAAGCCTTATAGAAGAAATCCTTCGACTGATTCAAAGCCTCCCAATGCTATTACAAATGTTGAATCAGAAGAAGAAGAAGAGGAAATTGCTAACGAAGAGCCTACTGATGAAGAAGAAGTTGTAGAAGTACAAGAGATGTGGGATTTCATCCTACCAGATGAAGAGGATCAAGAGGCATTGCCAGTCAGTACTAGAAGCAGAAATCAACTCAATCCTCCTCAACCTACTCCTAATCCAAAGAGCGCAAGCTCAATGCCTAAGGATAAAGTCGCAGCTAAGAAAACATTACCCAAAGCAACTCAAACAAGCCCAGTCCAAACAGATTCATCAACTCCATCTAAAACATTGATTGTTTTTTATGAAATGGAGTATAATATCATAGAAGACATGAAGAAGACTAGGGCTAACATCACTTTTTATGAATTGAGCATGTTAAAACACCAACAAAAGATACTTTTGAAAGAGTTGCATGCAGTACTAGTTACACCTCTGCCCGCCACTGTAATCTCTCAAGCTTCCCATGAGATGGGAAGACCTCCAAATTATGTGACTAATAAAGTTGATCCAAACAATACCGCTTTAATTAGAGGAAGGTCAAGATCTCATACCCCCCCATTTCTTCTTACTTATGAAGTTTTCAACAAAAATTTGCATAATTGTTTAGTGGATTCAGGAGCTTCATCTAATATCTTACCTAAATCGATATGTGCAAAGTTGAATGTTCAACCTCAAAAATCTGCAGTGTGCATAGTTCAGTTGGACTGGTTGCAAGTTGAAGTGATCGGCGAACTAAATCAGGTTACCATAAGGTTGTCATCTAATCCAAAGGTATGTCAAGTTATCGACATTTTAGTTGCAGATATTCCAGAATTTTATGGCTTAATTCTTAGCAGAGATTGGTTTGAAAAACTTCATGGATACTTCGCAACTGATAGGTCGCATATGTGGCTACCTTAAAATGGTAAACCAAATTAGATAAAGGTTGAGCATGAAAGACATCATAAATACATAGTAACAGAATTGGAAGGAGAAAATGAACCTGTAGCATACAACAACAATATAATTGGCAACTATTCTGTTGATTCTTCCTTAGGAAATTTTAATGCTCACACTTCACCTTACTTAGAACATTCTATTTTATCTCAAGTAGAAAATTTTTCTCAAACAGATAGTTATAAATGTATTAATTTTATAGATAATCTTGTAAATAAATCTTTATTTTGGAAGTTATTTTTTGATGGTTCCAAGTCTAACGAAGGAGCAGGAGCAGGATGCATACTAATCAGTCCAGATGGAAACAAAACTATGCTAACTTGTAGACCCAAGTTCGATTGCACCAATAATACTGCAGAGTACGAGGCTTTAGTCCAAGGATTATACAAAGCAATCGGATTAGATATCAAATATCTACAAGTCTTCGGAGATTCTGAAATTGTTATCAGACAGGTACGGAATACTATACATTGTCTACAAGTCATTTAAAGCATTACCAATCTTTAGTTCAAGATCTGACTGAACATTTTATAGCATTGAGTATTTCATCAATTCCCAGAATCCAAAATGCTAGCGCTGACCTCTTGGCAAAAGTGGCTTCCAAGCTCATTCCCTCAGAAGATTTTAGCCCTGATAGATTTTCAGTCGAATTAATCTTTAGACCCTCGATTCCTGATGACATTACCAATTGGAGAATATTCAACGATGATCCTGATATTGTAAGCTTCCTCACCTCAGAGGGATCTTACACTAATCAGATAATAGATGAGGGCCAACATGACAAAAAATTGCAACAAGATAGCACTAATAATGCTATGCCAAAGTCAGTAGTCAAATTGGAAGACCTATATGATTTGAATGATCGATTCAAAAGATCTACCAATTCAAAACTTCAAAGTTCAACTCTAAATTATGAATTAGTAAATCTAGGAACTGATGCCAAGCCGTAGAATATCAATCTAGGTCTTGGCCTAGCTCCTGAAGAAAGATTAGCGTATGTTCATCTCTTGAAACAATACAAAAATGTCTTTGCCTGGAACTATGACGAACTTAAAACTTACGACACATCTATCATCCAACATACTATCCCAATGATAAATAATGAAAAACATTTCCAACAAAAGCTGAGAAAGATCCATCCTAATCTAGAAAACCAGATCAAATCTAAGCTCAATAAGTTATTAAAAGCCAAAATAATTTTTCCCATTTGACATTCTAAATGGGTTTCCAATATGGTTCTCGTTATAAAGAAAAACAGAGACATAAGAATTTGCATTTACTTTCGAAATATTAACAAATTCCGCCACAAAGATAATTTTCCTTTGCCTCCCATGGAGCAAATATTACAGGCAGTTGCAGGATCAGAGTTAATGTCATTTTTAGACAGTTTCTTGAGCTACAACCAAGTTTTGGTCCATCTTGACGATCAATTAAAGAACACATTCAGAACCAAATGGGGTACTTATGCATACCAAAAGATGCCTTTTGGTCTCATCAACGCTGGCACCACATTTCAAAGGGCCATGGACATCACATTTAAGGGATTAGTAAACAAATCAGTTGTAATCTACTTGGATGATATAACTGTATATTCCAAAAAATGAGGTAATAATCGCAGAGATTTAAAAAAGATCTTCCAACGTTGTCTAAGGTATTGGATTTCACTTAACCCGAAAAAGTCCTCTTTTGCATTAAGTGAAGGAAAAATTCTTGTATTTATAGTGTCAAAATCTGGAATCCATATTGATCCTGACAGAATCAAGGAAATTTCCGAAATACCCTTTCCTCACAACAAGAAAGCTATGCAATCCTTCCTTGGCCAGATTAATTTTGTAAAGAGATTTGTTCCATATTTTTCAAGGATCGTATCTCCCTTACAAGCAATGACTAAAAAGAATTCAATCTTCAAATGGGGCCAAGACGAATATGAAGCATTCAATGTGATTAAACAAGCAATTGTTAATGCTCCATCTTTAGCAACTCCAAATTTTTCCAACCCTTTCATTTTATATACATTTGCCTCTGATACATCATATGCTACGATACTCACTCAAGCAAATCAGGACAAGGCATAAGCCCCAATTTCCTTTTTCAGTTCAAATCTACAAGGGGCTGAATTAAATTACTCAGACGTCAAGAAAGAAGCTTATGCTATTTTTAAAGCGATCAAACATTTCAGACCCTTTCTGCTTAAAACCCATACAAGAATCATAGTACCGTTTGCAATGGTAAGATATCTCTTAATACAAAAAGATGTGGGTGAGAAAAGAGCCAATTGGGTTACCACCTTACAAGAATATGACGCAGAAATTAAACTAGAAAGTATTGTAAAAGGTAAAAGCTTTTGCAAAATGCTAACTGGAGCATCGCTTATTTCCAAAATACCATCTATAGAGATACAAATGTATGAGGTAAGCCTAAACGATGTTGAATCATTATACGCTGATATCATATTTTAGCTAAAGAACGGATATGCTCCTTCAAACCTTGATTATACAAAGAAAGGAGCTCTAAGGTTGAAGGCTAAGCAATATTAGCTCATAAACGATGTACTTTTTAGGATCAATTATGATTCCGTTCTCCTTTGTCTTGAGAAATCTGAAGCTGAAAAGGTGTTGCAGGAACTCCACGATGGACCAGCAGGTGGACATTATGCTGGAGATGCTACTACACATAAAATCGTCCACGCAGGCTATTACTGGCCCACACTATTCAAAGACGCACATAGCTACGTAAGGAAATGTTAAGTTTGTCAAACTACTGTTGGGAGACAAAAGAAACCATCGTTGCCTTTGCAACTAGTCAACATTGAACAACCTTTTGATCAATGGGGATTGGATATAATAGGTGAGATTGTTCCTCACTCTTCTAAACAACATAGTTATATCCTTACAGCTACAGATTATTTTACTAAATGGGTAGAAGCAGTTCCTCTCAAGACAGCTAATGCTGAACACATCATTGATTTCATAGATCAGTTCATAATCACCAGGTTTGGTTTACCCTCTGCTTTAATGTTTGATAATGCATCATATTTTTCTGGCAATTCTATGACTGAATTTACGCTCAAAAGAGGTTTTAAGCTTAAGTACTCTGCCAATTATTACCCACAGGGGAATGGATTAGCTGAATCAACGAATAAAAACTTAATCAGAATCATTAAGCGAACCATTGATCAAATGCATAATAATTGACACAAATCCTTAATATATGCTCTATGGGGAGACTGAATAACAAAGAAAGCCTCCATTGGCACTTCTCCCTTTAATTTAGTTTATGGGAAAGAAGTGGTCCTTCCAACTTATCTAGTGATTCCCTCCTTGGCCTTAGTTCAATATATTGATGAAACACCAACCTCTTCTTTACAACTAAGGCAACTGCAAATTCTTAAGCTAGAAGAGCAATGAGAACAGGCTAAAATAACTCATGCTCATCACCAAGGATTAGTAAAAGCTTCTTTTGATTCAAACATGATATCTAGAAAGGACTTTCATATGGGAGATCTAGTTTTAAAATGGGATAAGGCTCACGAGGAAAAGGGAAAAAATACGAAATTTCAACGAATGTGGCTTGGTCATTTCCAAATTGCAGAAAGTATAGGACCATCTACCTTTATGTTACAGGATTTAACAGGAAAAAGAGAATCTTTACCTGTTAACGGACAGATCCTAAAAAAATACTTTCCATAGGAGATCATTCTTCTATTTTTGTAAATTAGTTTTTTCGGTTAGTTTAATAATAAAACCAGTTGTAAATGGTTACATTTGGAATTCACGAAAAAGACAAGTATTTCTTTTAAGATTTTGTTTTTTCACTTGTATAAATAGAACTGATTTAGAAAATTATTCATTATTATTCAAAGATACAAGAAAAGGCTATAAGCCTGAAAATGATACTAGTTTTAGCCTTGTAAATTTTGATAAAAAGCAACCTTTAGTGGGAATTTGTTTTATATCAGTCAAATGAAAGGTACCAATAACAAAACGAAGATTCTCTGTAGAAAAGCTCTTTCCAAAAACTCTACCATTGTCATCCAAAGCTATTCTTAAGAAAACAATGACTTCCTCCCCACCTAGGGAATTACGAGCTTCAAGGAATAATCCAGCGATACACTTTAAACTTAAAGAATAAGAGGTATCATCACGAGCTGACCTATCATGATCATAGATATTATAACTTGTTGACTTTGCCAAAACTGCATACCACAACAGGGCAGTGACTTGAGATTGTTGCAATCAAAAGACAAGGGGTCTCATCACGAGCCAACTTGTTCAACAAAGCTATAAATCAAGTGAGTGGCATTGTCATAATTTGGCTACCAAACCAAGGCATTGTTCTTTAAGAAAATAAAAGCAATAAGTGTGGATATGGATTTCCCTTTGAAAATCGTACATTTCTCCAAGTGGGATACAGGATCATTGCTGGGTAACAGGTAACCTTGTCAAGGCTATAAATGCCTACTGGCAGCAGAGGCTCTACCTATTCTAAATGAGCATATTTAAAACTGATTTACAGAGAAGGCTTTGTTTTTATCTTTATAAACCAAGTAGTGATTGATGTAGATACAATGACTAGCTTGAGGAAGTAAATAACCAAAGTTAACATAGAAGAAACAAACTATGATAGACAGTTGAAAGCATGATGTATTTTATCTTTCTATAATAAAGTTTGATTTTATGTAAAAGTTTTCTGTTTTGGAAGTTTAGAAAATTAAAAAAAAAGCAGATATAACTGGTTCTTCCAAGTGAATCACCAATTAGTTTGGCCAGCAAAAACCCCCCTTCTTATTTTAGTTTTATCATTAATACTAAATAAGTGGGGACCCTTATTAAAAATTTTAGTGTTTGTTTTCCCTTTTTGGATAAAACTTACTATCATAAACTTAGGAGAATACCCTCGAAAAATCTAGAAAGATTTAATTTTTATGATAAGTTAGAATAAAAAATCATTCCTTAAAGAGCGTCGCATTGCAAAAAGGTAATGAATGCTTTCCTACAAGTGGAATCTCTAAGATTACGAAATCGCGATGCAAAATCACACATCAAAAGATCCTCATCGCATCGCATGCCTCAACCATTACTTAAGCTGAAATGCCTCAAATCAACGATATGCGATGGCGCATGTTGTAAATCGCATTTCGCAGAAAACAGATTAACAGATGATTACCACATGCAATGGATTTGCGATACTGCGACCAAGCGATATTGCAATCTGTGATATTGCGATCTGTGATATTGCAAAGCAAATCGCAAAATTGCATTATCGCATATCTTTAAGGTTCATTGTTCGAAAAAGATTTTTCCATAAACCGAGGCCTGGTTATGTGCGTTAAGGTTAATCAATGAGTCAGTTGGCAATCATTAATGAAATATGGTTTTGATCTGATCGAAGAGCCATTTCACGTAAGGTGGTATATTTTATATGTTTTCCACATTTAAATCTTTCCCGTCACATTTTTCTTATCATTATTCTCACCTCATTTGTAAACTGCAGGAGCAAACATCAGTGAAGTATACATAGCAGTGTTCAGGATATTATGGGAAAGAAGGGTAAAGCTCCGAGTTCTGAAGATAAAGAAATGACGCCCTTATACACAGACATCACCTGTAGCAAAGATGTCAGTATTACTACTTGGGAAGACATGCACAGTCTACTCGATGAAGAAAATCCCAAGGTAATGGAGGTTATGACTACTGTAGGCTCACACAGGTCTTCTGAGGCATCTATTAAAAAACTAGCATGTTCGTTCTTGCACCAGATAGTGGCTAGGCCCAAACTTCTTCGATACATAGACATGGTTAAATGGGTATTAGACTGTCCTGACATAACAGATAGAATTTAAAACTCAGAACCAAGAACTCACGGAGTTGTTATTTCTACAAAATTTAAGGTTTATATCCTCTAACAAAAAGCACGCAAGAGGCGAAAATCGCACTAGGGAAGCCCAAATCGAGAAACATAGGCAGTTTCCAATGCGCGATTAGTGTATCACCAGGCAAAACCGCTCAAGATGGAAAGCCTCTAATCGCTCAGTAGCCTGTAAGCCCGAAAATTTGTAGGAAAAAGTGCTAAAGGCGAAAGGCAAAACTTGAACTCTAAAACCAGTGGTATTTATCAAAGATATCCTCAAGTGGTATGTAGATATGTACATCAATTATAGACAAGCTGGAAACAGAAGGCTCAAGAAAAGGCAGAGTCAATCAAAAGGTTAACCAAGTTGAATTGGGATTCTTACTGGACGTATTTGGTAAAACCACACAACCAGTGCATGACTCTCAAATGCATCATTAACTCAGCCGAGAAGATCGTGCCAGCTCTTGCCGATTCTGTTTTTGCAGGACAGCTAAAGTAAAAAGTCGGCCAACCAACTCTCCTCAAGAAAACGCTGAACGCTTGCGATTATAAGGAACAGATACATAGATAGTTAGTTTTTAGTTTTAGTTTTAGTTTTAATTTTGCTTTATTTTTGCCTGAAATAAGGACAGTCATTTAAACCTCATCCTAAATTTTTGTAATAAATTATTTTTATATTTAGTTAGTAGTATTTAAACCCTTCTCATGCATTTAGAGAAGGGTCCTGAAATTTGTCAAAACTTGTCCTCAGAACATGCACTTTTTCACCCTCCGATGAGGTTTTGAGGAATGAATGGAACATGATTTATTGATATCTGCGTTTAATATCTACTACTGATGTTTCACTTTTGTACTCTTAGTGGATGTTGGATTAAGAATAAATATATCATTATTGCTAAGCTCATGAGTAGTACTAGTTATAAATGGTACTTTTATCTCTTAATTATTTCTGCTTATGTGTTAAGGTGATATTCATGTTCAGTTATTTATATATGAATGCGTGAATGCTTGAGTTATCATTTGGCACGTCTGTACGGTGATAGCTATTTATTTATGATTAATATATGAGTAGCTTATTATGCGATATGTTTTTCACAATTTTTCGTCTAACTTTTTATACGAAATGGTTTATCTTTATTGAATTCTTTTCTCATAGTAGTTGAATGATCTTTTTTACCAATTGTTATTTGAAATCATTTTAGATCGCATAACGAAAAGATTAAATCCTGGGTTAGTTTAGAATTAGATATTTCTGTTCATTAGAATACAATCACATGTTGTTAGATTAGATTTAGAATAAAAGCATTTTAGTTAGGAACTATTAGAAAGGAAATATCAATTCTGAACACACACACACATATATTGGGAAACTGGTCCCATATCCCCAGCTGGACCCACTATACCAAATGGAGAAGGAGTTGCTAACCAAGGTACGGACCGAGTGGGTATCCCCCTTGTTGTAGACCCGATTTTGGGAGCTTCAACAATACCCTGATGGAAAATATGTTCTTTCTTAGAGAGAACCATAATGGAATCATGATGCTTAAATCTATAACTAGTACCACCTACTCTAGTCGGTTTCTATTATTGTTCAGTTTTGTCTTGTCAACTAAGTCGAGTATAGTAAGGAGGGGAGGGAAATTTAACAAGTGCATTACATTTCATAGGTGTATGAATAACTTTCTCTGAAGGGACAACCTCTTATGCTCTTTGTTATCACATGGATTCAGGTTGAAGGAAGGGAATGCCAGGGTAACCATAAACCACGCTTAGCCAAGTAGCTAGCCGTACTAGCCCTGGAGAGGGTTCTCTCAATAAGGATCTCAGCCAAGATGATTGGATCAGGTCAAGAATTTTAGGCTAGGTATAGTAGCATGAAATTTTTGATTGGATTTTGAAGGGGTTTTGCCGGATCAGGAGGAGCTAGACAGTTTAGGTCTAGGAAACTAGGTCAGAATTGCAGGGTGTTCAATGGGGCAAGGTAGGCATAGGCTTTAGCACTCAAGAGCTTTATGGAGTGAGATGTTTTAGATTGGTGAGAAACTAAGAAGGGCATGTGAAAACTATGAATCCTTCCTGGACTACAGAAAACATGAAATGGTGAATGGTTTCCCAAGGTAGAGCACTGATACAATGAATTCCGCCTATCAACTTGAAAACATTCAACTAGAAGTAATGAAATGATGAATGGAATACATAAAACACATTAACATATGATCACATAAGAAGAAACTGTACTAAAACTCATACCACATGGATCCCATAAAAATAACTGCAATTCCTATTAATCTCCTGCCAAAATGCTTACAAAAGGTGTACAATCAAGGTCTGAGCATCTAGCTGAGTCCAACCCCCAACAAAGAGAAAGAAGAAGAATAAATAGAAAAGTATTCAACCTCCTCCCATCCTCAGGGGTCGAAGCCCTAAAATTAGGAGCTAATATAACTGATACTGAACAAGAAACAGGAATACAGGCATCTCAACAACTTGCCTCTAAAAGTGAAAAACTGATTCATTTGAGCCCAAACCAACTCCTTGTAGGAATTTACAGGGTAAGTTCCTCAGACAAAAAACCAAAGGACACCGCTCACAAACAGATCACAGATCAATACACCAGTATTTTTGACGTGGTTAAAACCATCAAAGAGGGAAACAGTCCACGGCCTGAGCCAATGCGGCCACTTTAGGAAATTTATTAATAAAAGAATGAAAATTTACATAAGCTTCTCTCGTGAATAGTTAACCTACAAATGACCCTCCAGCACTTTAAATAGAAATCATGGACCAATCGGGTGTTAAGCCACGGATCAAGTGTCGGTAATACCGAGGAGAGAATGAACCGTCGGATCACTACATATCGTGACCGTCGGATTGTAAGTTACAAATGTACATAGTAAAGAAACACACTTTACCTAACTCTATACTAGACCAAGCTATACTTAACTATTCCTATGTGTCGGAATATCCTAACATCCCCCCTTAAGAACAACTTGGGATAGGATTGAAGGATTTACAAATATGACACAATAGGAGAAGGAAGGAGGCACTAGGGCCTATCCCCCCTTAGTGACAACTTCCTGAACTCCAAGCATATATCGAAGTTTAGTGAACTTCGCCTCTGTGAGAGCCTTTGTGAAGATGTCTGCAACCTGATCATCTGTTGAACAATATTGCACTTCAAGAACATGGTCATGCATGAGCTTTCTGATGAAGTGCATGTGAAGTTCAATGTGTTTGCTGCGCTGATGCTGAACTGGATCTTTGCAAAGCTGAATGGCACTTTGATTATCACACCAAAGTGTAGTCGGATGCTGCTGCTCAAAGCCCAATTCTTATAGGATCTGACGAAGCCACAAGGCTTCCTTACTAGCTTCCACGGCACCACGATACTCTGCTTCTGCTGACGAAAGAGAAATGGCAGCCTGTTTCTTACAAGCCCATGTAATAGGTCCTGAACCAAGAGTGAAGACATAACCGGCAGTAGACTTCCGATCATCAGGGTCACCAGCCCAATCAGAATCAGTGAAATCAACTAATAGAGGAGCTGCTTTGGCACTGTAATGAATCCCAAACTGTACTGTACCTCGAACATAACGAAGTATTCTTTTAGCTGCTTTCCAATGACTTTCACGGGGGTTTTGCATAAAACGAGCAACAAGGCAAACAACAAAGGAAAGGTCAGGACGAGTATGGGTTAAATACAAGAGTTTTCCTACAAGTTGACGGTATAAGGTAGCATCAACTTCAGGAGAAGTACAAGAGACTGAAAGTTTGACTCCAGATTGGAAGGGAGAAGGAGCTGGCTTACAATCTTCCATGTGAAAATGACGAAGAATATCACAAGCATACTTGGACTGGGAAAGGGAAATACCCTCCTTGGATTGCAAGACTTGAAGACCGAGAAAATAGTGTAAGTGTCTTAAGTCTGTCATTTCAAATTTCTTTTTAAGGCTGGACTTCACATGGTTTATAAGGTTGGGATCACTACCAGTAAGAATAAGATCATCAACATAAAGAACAAAGATGATAAGAGAGTTTCCCACTTTCTTGGTGTAGACAGTATTGTCAGAATAACACCTAGAAAAGCCAGATTCTAAAAGAAAGCTATCCATTTTGGCATACCAAGCCCGAGGAGCTTGATTGAGACCATAAAGAGATTTCTTAAGTCGACATACAAGGCTGGAGTCTGTTTGGATGAAGCCAATGGGTTGTTCCATATAGATTTCTTCATGCAAGTCCCCATTGCAAGAAGGCAGATTTAACATCCATCTGATGGACTTCCCATTTTAAAGAGGCAGCAAGGGGAAGAACAAGGCGGATAGAGTTCATTTTGGCAACAGGGGAGAAGGTTTCAGTGTAGTCAATGCCTTCAATGTGAAAAGCCCTTGGCAACAAGACAAGCTTTATGTTTATCAACTTTCCCATCTGGTCCATACTTGGTTCTGTAAACCCATTTGCATCTAACAAGTTTTCGTCCCTTTGGTAGAGGAACAAGATCGCATGTATCGTTTGCCAATAATGAACGATATTCTTTGTTCATAGCTGCATCCCAATCTGGATGGCCTGAAGCTTCTGCAAAGGTGTCAGGATCATAATTTGCTGAGACTTGAGCTAGTAAAGAAGAGGCTCTTTCGAATTGAGAACGTGTACGGCGCTGATCTGTAGGATCACCAACAAGATCACCTGCTGCATCTCGAGTAGCATGGACCCATTTTGGAAGTGAAGGATCTAAAGGAGGATCCTGAGAAGGTGGGGGAGGATTTTCAGCCTCACTTTCATCATCTGAAGAATAAATATGTTCAAAAGTAGAAGAGATAGAGAGAGGTGGCACATTCGCGGAACTAGGCTCGTAGGCTGATATATTTTCTTCAAACTTTACATCTCTTCTAATGATAACATTTTTTGACTTAAATGGAATAAGTCTATATCCTTTGACATCTTCAGAATATCCAACAAAAATACATTTTTCACTCTTAGGTTCTAAAGCTTTA
>APFE031643392.1:0-16152 GCA_000404065.3 Pinus taeda | reverse complement strand
GAGTTTCCAAGATTAAGAAGACCAAGGTGTAAGAGTTTTTCTTGTTCTTTTATTAAAGAATCACAAAAAGCATCAAAGGAAGGGGGCTTGTAGTCATGTCCTTGAGAAATGAAGGCTTCTCTTGTAGAAGGGAAGGTGGAAACAAACACAGAGTAGGCTGGTCCCAACTTAGAAAGAATGCAATAGATAAGGGCACTGTCTTGTTTCTTAACTTTAACACCTTCCAAAAGAAGTCTAATGGTCTTGAACTTGGACAATAAATCTTCAATGCAAGAAAAATCATTGGGGTTTAATGTAAGCAACTCATTTTCAAGCTGATGGCTCTAAGTTCATTTTTTATTCCAAAAACTTTAGTAAGCTGCTCCATTGCTTTATCAGGAGTATCAAGTTCTGCAATATGGAATCTAAGATCTGGAGAAATAGACATCCCTATCAACCCACGTGCTTGATCTTTCCTATTTTACCATTTAGCTGCCTTATCTTCATCTTTCGGTTTGGTTTCTTGGCCTGAGGCTATTCTGTAAAGACCTTTACTTGTAAGTAAATCTACAATGTAGGACCACCATTGGAAGTAGTTGGTGCTGTCAAGAATAACTTGGCATGGAATTTCCATTTTAACAGAAACTAAAGCTATATATGTTGAAACTAAGTGTTCTAATGGAAAGATCTCGAAAAATTAGGCTGGTTAAAAAAAACCGGCTCTGAAAACGGCTTACGGATGAAGAAGTTATGGCTTTTTGAAGAAAAGTTGATGAAGGCACCGACGAAGTGCGGGAATGTGCGGAAATGAAAAAAAACACCCATTTTCCAACAAAAAGGAGATTTGAACCCAAGACCTCTACTCTCATAAATTAGCTTTGAACCAAGTGAGCTAAACAAAAGGTTTGAGAGAGAGAGAGAGGGGGGGGGGGGGGCTTTGGATTTTTTTTGGTCACTGAAGCTTTGGATTACGTGCTTGCTTGAGAAAGCTCTTTTTCTCCCTAATAAACAAAAACACAAAACCCAACATGGACATACAAAAAAAAAAAAAAACTTACGGCTTAAAGTTAGCTTTATCCGGAAACTAAATATTTTCCTCAATGTTTCTAATTTTCCGAGATCACACTAAGGCGTAGCGGAAAAGAGCATACACATGAGAAAAATCCTTCCTTTCTGTTTCTGATTTACCTAGATCGCACAGAGTCACAGGGCAAAGAGAATATGTAGAAATGAAAGGTATATATTTGGTAATAAAAAAAGAAGCTAAATAAACCAAAATAATAAACAAAGAGAAAAATAACTAGAAACTGCAAAAAAAACACTGTATACCTCCAGATCTTAAAAATGACGTAGCTAGGGCTAACAGAAACCTTTTCGCGTGAAACAAAAGGGGTTCCTCACTGGAATAGGTGCTCCTAAAATAAAAAAGAAATCCTCTCGGCCCGAAAGCAGTCAGAAACAACAAATCTAGGAGATGGCAGTTGGATGCAGTTCTACCGGCTTCAGATTTGGATCACCAACAGACGCGACCCTCAAATAGCTCTGATACCATGTAGGAATTTACAGGGTAAGTTCCTCAGATAGAACACCAAAGGACACCACTCACAAACAGATCAAAGATCAATACACCAGTATTTTGACGTGGTTAAAACCCTCAGAGAGGGAAACAGTCCACGGCCTGCGCCAACGTGGCTACTACAGGCAATTTATTAATAAAAGAATGAAAATTTACATAAGCTTCTCTCATGCACGGTTAACCTACAAATTACCCTCCATGCGCTTTAAATAGAATTCATGGACCAATCGGGTGTCAAGCCACGGATCAAGTGTCGGTAATACCGAGGAGAGAATGAACCGTCGGATCACTACATATCGTGACCGTCGGATTGTAAGTTACAAATGTACATAGTAAAGAAACACACTTTACCTAACTCTATACTAGACCAAGTTATACTTAACTATTCTTATGTGTCGGAATATCCTTACACACCTAAAGCAATGAATCTACCCTCTATTACTATTTATATATAATAATTACATGCCAAGACATTATTTACTATGGTAAATCATCCACCATGAGAGAGAATCCATGATTACATTCAAAAACTGGAAAAATAGCAACCCTGAGCAAAACTGCCAAAAGTGCAGTGCCACTAGCCAAAAGCGCGACGCCACTTTCAGGTCCCTTTTGGAGGCCATCCTGGCATCCCAATTGAGCCCATGATAGCTCATTAGAAAGGTTTTCATGTCTACTTTCCAAAACGCTTAGAATTTCTGCATTTAAAGCTCATTTAACCTCTCAAAAGTTGATTCTCCCAAGACTACTTTTGTGTGTCCAAAAAGTGGCAGAAAGGTCATTTTAGGGTGTTGTTTGACCTTTTGGTGGACCATTTCTGCCCCAAAAACTTTGAAACTTGCTATGGTACATTTACTCATCACTCTAAATCCAAAAATGCAAACCATTTCTTCAATGGGTGCCCCTAGGAAATGTGCAGCGCCGATGGCGCTACGCCTATAGGCAGTTTTTCTGTGTATTAAATTCCAAAATTTGGAAATGAAAAAATTCGCTCCAAATTTGCCCAAAGTTGGTGAGAAGCACCATCATCAAATGCTTTGATGAGCCAAGGAAGCTTTAGCCAGCATCCTAATTCTATCCTCCTCCTTTTTGTGGTTTTCTCTGTTTCCTAGCTCTATCTAGTGAGGTGTCACTGCTTGTGTTTTCCTCCTCCTCGTAGTCTCGGTATTCTTGGTCCATGTTTGCAAGGCTGAGGTGTATGAAGGGAATAAGTGAAAGTGTTTTTAGGAATGAGGGGATGGGAGATGAGCTTGTGACTAGGAAATGAATGGAGGAGTAGGAAATGAGAGGGTCGGCTTGTTTACTTGAGAATTTGCTCTTGGGGAAGAGGGACAAAGGGAATGGGAATGATATGGAATAGAGGTAAAGGGAAAAAGGGACAAGGTGATAGGGGAATAGGGATATGTGAATTTAGAGCTGTAGGGATAGGTGATAGGATGAACAATGAAGATTTAGGGTTTAAGCATCATCAGAGAGATTTTAGGGTTTCATTTTAAACATGGAAAATGATGCTTAAACATTGGATTTGCAAACAAAAAATAAAGTGATGGATGTCCACTTACTTGTAATTATGGAAGGAGAGGGAAATTTAGATTTTCCTTGAGGGTTAGAGGGTTTTTAAGCTCTCCTTCCAAAAGCGCAATGCCACCCTGCCAAAAGTGCAACGCCACTTCAAGTGCACGTTTGAATATCTTCCCAATGTCCAAATTGGGCGTGGGATAGCTCGTTGGAAATATTTTCGAGTGTAATTTCCATAAAATCTTGAATTTTTCAATTGGGAGCTCATTTTCCCTGTCAAAAGCCCAGTCTCCCAAGACTGGTAAAAATGTGCATAATGAGGCTGCCAAAATGCAGAGTGATGTTGCAGTCAACTTTTGAAGGTCTTCCTCAGCTCCAAATTGAGCTCATGATAGCTCATTGGAAAGCTATCTATGTCTAGTTATCATTTGAATCATCAACCAAGTCATTGGGTCACTAAAGCTAGGAAAAATTTTGATTTTCCCAAGGTCACTCCAAAAGTGCAGCAACTCTCTTGTAGCAACTGTATGTTTGAAATTTCTCTACAACCATGACACCTGTGTAAAAAGTGAAGGAGGTTTTTCTTCCTTGGTATATTGTGGACAAAAACCTCTCTCACATTTTCCAAATTCTTCCCTATTTGGTCTAAAACATATTTTGAAGAAAAATCGGCCCTATGTGTGGCAAATGATTTGTCCCTTGGAATGACTTATTGAAAAATGATGGAGACATGATGTGTATGAGTTGGAATGGCCTCATACTCGCTGAAATGACATCCCTTATGCCTCATATACTCAGATGTATCTGATTCCATAGCTAGCCCTAGCTCAATGGTGAGGAAATTAGGGTTTAGTGCTTGTGGAAAATGATGATTTGGACACCCTTGGGAAAAAACAACTCCCTTTGGCATGCACTTAACCCTTTGAAACTTTACCCTTTCACTTGAATATTTCCTGTGAAAAATTGATATTTTGATGGTCTAGCATCTTTGGAACACTGAGTTAACAGCTTGGGATGGTGAAATTATTACATTTGAAAGACATAAAATTACATAATGAAATAAGTAATTCTCTTTACAAATAATCTTCACATGGTGAAGGGATGTTATTTGATCACCCTTTACTTACTGATCTTATGCAATGGAATGTAACCTTGGCAACCCTAATGACCTAATCAAACCTTGAAAAAACCTAAAGACCTAATGAGAT
The DNA here is from genome assembly GCA_000404065.3 of Pinus taeda. NCBI lineage: Eukaryota > Viridiplantae > Streptophyta > Pinopsida > Pinales > Pinaceae > Pinus > Pinus taeda. The sequence continues at coordinate 11,871 of APFE031643392.1, read as the reverse complement.
CTTGAAGGACTGAATTTCAAGATGACATAATGACCTCATGACTGATACAAATGGCATGATAAAAATAACTTTATGGATGATGTGCAGTCAACAAGATATGAAACTATGCTAGCAAGTAATCACATTTAGGGAAGAGTGATGTTTTTGGACTAGGACTACCATCAGTGACTAATTTTTTGCATGACCATGTGGAATGATAAAAATTGTTGAATCAAACCCTTAAAATGATATGAAAAGAGGATTTTTTATCACTGACGGCAGGATGCAAATACTGACACTAACATTGACTCCATTGGGGATGGCAGCTCCTTGGAGGTGCCAAGAACACCATAGACCAAGTAGCCTTATCCATTGGGCATGGAGTAAAAAAAACTCAATCTGAAATACATGACTGAATACTGATGACTCAAAGACACACTGACTTTTACTCAACTCAAAACTGACTCAATACTAAAACACAACTGACAAACTGGAAAAGATGCTCAAAATGGAGCTTATTCAATAAAAACTACTCTAACTGTTCCATTCATCACCTGATCAAGTGAAATGAAACAACAAATGCAACCAAGTAAGCATTCGGGTTGCTGTTTGAATTCTCTGCAAGTGCTTGTTTATGAGCAAGAAGAGAGAACTATTGAAATGCAACTCCCATGAAAACTCATAAATAGATCCAAATTTTCCCAGGTTAAATAATATGGATTCTCTATCTGACTCCAAAAATACTACATAAGGATCTTGAAATTCATGTGCACTGGGACTTAGCTCATCCAATGGATTACTTTTCTTCCCCTCATACCATGAATGCAAACTTTCATCTGAGCTTTGTGACGAGAATCCTGCTGAAAATGATAAAGAAACTGGCTATCGTATCAAGTTTGTATCAATACTTTTTTGAAGCTCAAAGTTAGCTAATGGAGAAGGACTTTGACTGCAAACATCATCCAACACAACAACTATTGGATCATGAAAAACTTGAAAGACTCTTGCAACCCATTTTCTATTGGTTCCAATGAGATTGAATGATTTTCTACAGGTTGCTCATTTGAAGATATACTATGCAAAATTCCCTTCAAAAACTAAAATGATTCAAAACATAATGGTATAGAATCATCTTGCATCATTTGATCATATGTTCTAGCTTCCAAGTCTTCATCTGCAACCTAACATTCAATGGCATTCGAGGGCTGCAAATCTATATATGAGAAGCCTTGAACAAGGATTTCATTGCCCTTAAGATGGTCCAGATCAAAACTTATCGATGGTTGATTTCTAATTGTATGAAAGTTGTCTCTGATGAATTGAAACGAAGTAAAACAAAGAGGCAAAGATTTTTCACTTACTTCAAAATTTGTTCCATAACTGATATGCATCGGCTGATCATTGTATTCGAGCTGCTGAAAGTGAACTTCGTCCTTCCACAAACGATTTGTTGATTTGTCTGCAAGACTAGCTTTTGTTTGGAGAACATAATCATCATCATACTGATCAAACTTAGGTAAATCATCAGTATAAAACACATCATCAAGCATACATGTCAGATCAACATATCTCTCTTCTCCAAGATGATCTATAAAACAATCATTATCAGATCTATGACAACTAGGATAAGAAACAAAATGTTTTGGATCGGCCACTTGTTTTTCTTCAATCAATGAGCCATAGTGTTGAACATCATACTCATTCCTTGTGGTGATCTTTTGCATCATCTCTTCCACTTCACTTACCAAAATGTTGATCTTTACCTCTAAAGATGTCGATTCCTCTGGATCTATATTCTTCATCTCTTCTTCCTTCAACTTTGCCCTTCTAATCAACATATTAGCCTCTACATCTACTGCACTGTTTTGCATCTCTTCAAGTGTTGCAAGGTTCCTTTCTCTCAGCTGAAACTCCATTTCTGGATCAAAGGTTTCTGGGTAGTGTAAGAGAGCGGATCCAGGAGGAGGCCTTATATTAGTAGGCATCAAAAAATAGACTTGGTTAAACCTGGCATAAAACTTTTGTACTGTCTCCCCTGGCTATCTTTTCAACTGGTTATACTATTCTAGAATCAAGAAAGGGTTCTTCCTGACCACCCACTTGTTGAGGAAAACTTTGACGAACTGTTGGAAATTTGGGATGCTCGCATCAGGTAGGGTTTTGAACCAACTCTTGACTTTGCCTTGCAAAGAAAGGGCAAAAATCCTAATACTGACATCCTCTTCATCAACTTCAGAAAGGTCAAGAAAAGACTCAAAATTCAGTACATGTCTCTCAATAGTGATGTTGTCACATTCACCATCAAATCTTGGTAGATATACGTAATGATTTTTAGGGAAAGCATGGGATATAGGAGGTAAAATCTGAGGCTTGTATCTATCTAGAATTTTACAAGGTATAAGAATATGTACAGAAGGTGTAGAATTAGTCTTGATCTCTTGAGGCTTATCAGTTTGAAGATGGTCATCATAAGATTCAGAAGAAGGGTCTTGGTCAAGATTAAAGGCATGCAAACATTTTGTATTCACAATCTTCAAAGGGAAAGAATCAAATGCAGGTCTAGGATCTTTTCTCAAATACAGTATACTTCGTAAAGCCTTCTTAACATTCTCAAGAAAAGAGAAGAAATAATTTATAACAAAGAGCATAATGTCTTGGATGAAATTCCAACTTGAATACCTGATCTTTCCATATTTTCCTTTCATGTTTCTGCTGGTCAGGTTCATCCTCCACTGGAGACCTTGGATCTAATCTCGAAACTGATTTAGAGTCACTAGGTGAATGATTTCAGCCTTCTAGTGTCTAATCATTGTCCACCATCAACAATTAGATCTAAACTTGATACATTTTGCTGAGGAACATAAAACTACGTTCCCCAATATGGTCGCCACTATGTTATCACCTAGATTGAACCTCAGGCTAAAGGAACGCAAAGCTAGGGTAACCACAAACCGCACTTAGCCAAGTAGCTAACCCTACTAGACCGATAGAGGGCTCTCTCGTAAGGAACTCAACCAAGATGAATAGATTATGTCAAAGATTTTAGGCTAGGTATAGTAGCACGAAAGTTTTGATTGGATTTTGAAGGGGTTTTGTCAAATCAAGAGGAGCTAGACAATTTAGGTCTAGGAAACTAGGTTAGAATTGCAGGGTGTTCAATGGGGCAAGGTAGGCATAGGCTTTAGCACTTAAGATCTTGATGGAGTGAGATGTTTTAGACTAGTGATAAGCTACGAAGAGCATGTGAAAACCATGAATCCTTCCTAGACTACAGAAAACATGAAATGGTGAATGGTTTCCTAAGGCAGAGCGCTGATATAATGAATTTCGCTTATCAACTTGAAAAAATTCAACTAGAAGAAATGAAATGATGAATGGAATACATAAAACACATTAACATTGATCACATAAGAAGAAACTGTACTAAAACTCATACCACATGGATCCCATAAAAATAACTGCAATTCCTATTAATCTCTTGCCAAACTGCTTACAAAAAGTGTACAATCAAGGTCTGAGCATCCAGCTGAGTCCAAATTCCAACAAAGAGAAAGAATAAGAAGATATAGAAAAATATTCAACCTCCTCCCATCCTCAGGGGTCGAATCCCTAAAATGAGGAGCTAATCTAACTGATACTGAACAAGAAACAGGAATATAGGCATCTCCACAACTTGCCTCTAAAAGTGAAAAACTGATTCATTTGAGCTCAAACCAACTCCTAAAGAAATGAATCTACACTCTATTACTATTTATATATCATAATTACATGCCAAGACATTATTTAAAATGGTAAATCATCCACCGTGAGAGAGAATCCATGATTACAGTAAAAAACTGGAAAAATAGCAACCCTGAGCAAAACTGCCAAAAGCGCAACGCCAATTTTAGGTCCCTTTTGGAGGCCTTCTTGGCATCCAAATTGAGCCCATGATAGCTCATTGGAAAGGTGTTCAAGTATAATTTCAAAAAAACCTATAATTTCTACATTTCAATCTCATTTGACCCCTCAAAACTTGATTCTCCCAAGACTGCTTCTCTGTGTCCAAAAAGTGGCAGAAAGGTCATTTTGAGGGAGTTTTTTTATCTTTTGGTGGACCAGTTCTACCCTAAAATCTTTGAAACTTGCTAGGGTGCATGTCCTCATCGCTATGAATCCAAAAATGCAAACCATTTCTTCAATGGGTGCCCCTAGGAAAAGCGCAGCGCTGGTGGTGCTGCGCTGATAGGTAGTTTTTCTATGTATTAAATTCCAAAATTTGCAAATGACAAAATTCACTCCGAATTTGCCCAAAATTGGTGAGAAGGGCCATCATCAAATGCTCTGATGAGCCAAGGAAGATTAAGCCAGCATCCTAAATCTATCCTCCTCCTTTTTGTGGTTTTCTCTGTTCCCTAACTCTATCTGGTGAGGTGTCATTGCTTGTGTTTTCCTCCTCCTCATAGTCTCGGTCTTCTTGGTCCATGTTTACAAGGCTGAGGTGTATGAATGGAATAAGTGAAAGTGTTTTTAGGAATGAGGGGATGGGAGATGAGCTTGTGACTAGGAAATGAATGGAGGAGTAGGAAATGAGAGGGTCGGCTTGTTTGCTTGAGAATTTGCTCTTGGGGAAAAGGGACAAAGGGAATGGGAATGATATGGAATAGGGGTAAAGGGAAAAAGGGACAAGGTGATAGGGGAATAGGGATATGTGAATTTAGAGCTGTAGGGATAGGTGATAGGATGAACAGTGAAGATTTAGGGTTTAAACATCATTAGGGAGATTTTAGGGTTTCATTTTAAACATGGAAAATGATGCTTAAACATTGGATTTGCAAACCAAAACTAAAGCGAGGGATGTCCACCTACCAGTAATGATGGAAGCGGAGGGAAATTTAGAGTTTCCTTGAGGGTTAGAGGGAGTTTAAGCTCTCCTGCCAAAAGCGCAGTGCCACTGCCAAAAGACCAACACCACTTCAAGTCCACTTTGTACTGCCTTCCCGATGTCAAAATTGGGCATGGGATAGCTTGTGGGAAATCTTGTCGAGTCTAATTTCCAGAACATCTTGAATTTTTCAATTTGGAGCTCATTTGCCCTGTCAAAAGCCCAATCTCCCAAGACTAGTCAAAATGTGCAGAATAAGGCTGCCAAAATGCAGAGTGATGTTGCAGTCAACTTTTGAAGGTCTTCCTTAACTCCAAATCGAGCTTATGATGTCTCATTGGAAATCTCACTTTGTCTAGTTATCATTTTATGCATCAAGAAATTCATGTGGTCACTAAAGCTAGGAAAAATCTTGATTTTCCAAAGGTCATGCCAAAAGTGCAGCAACTCTCTTGTAGCAACTGTAGTTTTGACATTTCTCTAAAACCATGACACCTGTGTAAAACGTGAAGGAGGATATTCATCCTTGGCCTATGTTGGACAAAAACTTCTCTCATGTTTTCCAAATTATTCCTTGTTTGGTCTAAAACATAGTTTGAAGAAAAAACGGCCCTATGTGTGGCAAATGATTTGTCCCTTGGAATGACTTATTGAAAAATGATGGAGACATGATGTGTATGAGTTGAAATGGCCTCATACTAGCTGAAATGACCTACATTTTTCCTAATATACTTAGATGTTTATGATTCCATAGCCAACCCTAGCTCAATGGGTGAGGAAATTAGGGTTTAGTGCTTGTGGAAAATGATGATTTGGACACCCTTGGGAAAAAACAACTCCCTTTCACATGCACTTAACCCTTTGAAACTTTACCCTTTCACTTGACTATTTACTTTGAGAAATTGATCTTTTGATGGTCTAGCATCTTTGGAACACTGAGTTAATAGATTGGGATGGTGAAATTATTACATTTGAAAGACATAAAATTACATAATGAAATAATCATTTCTCTTTACAAATCATCTTCACACGGTGAAGGGATGTTATTTGATCACCCTTTACTTGCTGATCTTATGCAATGGAATGGAATCGTGGAAACCCTAATGACCTAATGAAACCTTGAAAAACCATAAAGGCCTAATGAGACCTTGAAGGACTGAATTTCAAGATGACATAATGACCTCATAATCGATACAAATGGCATGATAAAAATAACTTTATGGATGATGTACAATCAACAAGATATGAAAATATGCCAGCAAGTAATCACATTTAGGGAAGAGTGATGTTTTTGGACTAGGACTACCATCAGTGACTAATTTTTTGCATGACCTAGTGGAATGATAAAAATTCCTGAATCGGACCCTTAAAATGATATGAAAAGAGGATTTTTGATCACTGACGACAGGATGAAAATACGTACACTAACACTCGCAATAAGTCAGGATCCATCTTTCACCTCATGAAATTAATAAGTGCCTATGTACAATTTTATGAAGAAAAAAAATGAAAAATATAATAAAGGCGAAAGAAGAGAAATTCTTCCTATGTAGAGAGGTAAATCAGGAGCCTCCATTGGGGTACTATCTAGGCTCCTTCGCAGTGGAGCAATGTTTGTGTCCCTGAAGTGACTCTATCGGGGTACTTTCCAGGCTTGCTGGAAGCGAAGCAACACCAAAGATGAAAATTAAGACCCTAATAATCCTTTTCACTTGTATATCCATATACTCCCCATCCCCAATTGAAACATCACAATTTGACTTGTCTTTATTAGTGTGTTGTTGAGGAAGAGAAAGGTAGGCACTATATCTTCAACTTAAGATAAGTAAAGAATCTATGGAAATCAATTAAATGAACAATAATTTCTAAAGGTTAGACCTGTATTCATGAAGTAAGACCCATATAGAGCTAGATTTCTACTAGTGTGTCACCAAGTGTTGTAGCTGCTACAATCACCCACCAAAAATGTTCCCATGCTTTGATTTTGGAGCCCCCCTTCTGTCCACAAGAGCTTATATTTGATTGTCATCAAGTATTTGTGCTATATTAATGAATTATATTTTTATGCTATGCTTGTGTTTTCCTATTTTGATTATGATATTAATATTTCAAGTCACAAGCAAGTTTCTGCCCAAACCTTGCAACATTGTTGGCTTGCGTCCAGAAACTACATAATATTGGAAGGTAGGCCAGCCTTGCCTATAGAAACTATGAAATCCTTATTGGAAGGCCAACCTTGAGCTTGGAAATGACACAATTATATATGGTAGCCAACCTTGAACCTAGAAATTATGCAAAGCATCTCATTAGCTAAGAAACTATGCAAAGCATCTCATCAACTAAGAAACTGCGCAATGCACTGAGTCAAGGAGTTTCCTAGTCCTTAGGAACCGCAAAATCTTTCTTTACTGTGTGAATGGATAGTTTCTTGAAAAAGAAAAAAAATAAAAAAGCAAAGAGAATCCCTATAAATTAGGTAGTCATCATTACTTTCCTGAAGGATGGCATAGTTTCTATTTTTGGACTTTCTGCCAAGTGTTGCTTTTTCCTTGATTTTAGGCATGCACGTCATAAACCTTAACTAGCCTAGATATATATAATAGATGCTCCTAGGGCTCATTTTAAAATACGATTTTGGAGCTATAGCATTCCCATAGAGATCAAGGAGCCTTCGGTGGAGTTTGCGGTGCTTTTTTGGATGAGTTTCTCTTTCGTAATCTTTTACCATTTTTCTGTCACTTTTTGTCGTTTCGCTTCTGTGAGTGTTCTTTTTCTTATTTATTTTCATGGTTGCTAGAATTTTAACTTAAATTATCTTGTAAAATTTTCAGTTTGGTCTGTCATTTACATTTTACAAATGTCGCATCAATTTTCTTGTTTTTTCCCATTAGCGATCGTCATTTTAAAACCTCTCCATGCATGTTTTTTTTCCTTTTGCATGTTGATATTATGCACTTTATTTGAACTGACCTATCTATTCTCAATAAAATCTACACTCTAACTTGAAAATCACTCAAATATATTATTTTCCCATACTCTTTCCATGTATATCTGCCCTTCCCTTGTCTAGTAATTGCCTTGTCTAGCTGGGCATTGTGAAAGTCCAAGGCTCAAGCTTGATGCTTGGCATTTGGGGTTACGCAATCAACATTACCTAGCTAGCCCAAATTCACATTACATAGTTCTAGGGCTCAAGCCAAGGGAGTAACAAGGTTGCAAGTGAGGAGGAAATTGAAGGAAAATAATGGAAAATGAAGAAAATAGAGGCCTCATTCATAAAAAGGATTATGAGGATCAGTTGGTAACCTTTTTTTTCAGTTCAATTTTGGAGCTCTCTCATCATTATCTCTCTCTCATACTCTTGGATACTTAGAGTTTTCTTGGATCACTGTTGGAGGGTGTGGCATACTTGGATTTTTTTAGTAAGAAGGCAAAGGAAGAGAAGGAAAGTAGAAGAGGACATCAGGATCAACAACTACAATAGATTTTTCTTGCAGGTACTGAGTTGCATGTATGTTTTCCTTGCTAGTTTTGGAATACATGGAATATGTATGTGGTTTGTTGGTTATAATCTGTCATTAGCATGGAGGATGGTTGGGATTGACAATGGATTTCCTAGCCTCGCCATTTCCTGGATAGCCATGGTGACTATGGAATTGTTTTCGTTGTTTTGTTTTGGTTGGTTCTCATGCTTCCTTAGCTTGGGTTGAGTTATTAGTCTTGGAATCCCTGGTTGGAAAAACGCTCTAGAAGACCTGTAACAGCTTGGGTTGAGTTACCAGTCCTAGAATCCTTTGTTGGAAAAATTCTTTGGAAGCTCTTGGTGGGTTGAGTTACTAGTCCTGCAATCCATGGTTGGACAAATTCTCTAGAAGCCTAGTAAAAGTTGTGGGTTGAGTTACTAGTCCTGGAAGCGTTGGTTGGAAAAACTCTCTGGAAACATGGAAGGCTTGGATAGAGATCAATCTAATGATGGTTTTGTGATGTCCAACCGTGAGGCAGAATCATTGTTTGATGGGTTGAGGTGGATGGCCTCTGGAAGCCATGGATGGTTTTGGATTGATGTGTTCTATGATATCCCACATTCATGCTTGGAATATGGCACGGGGGTGAATGGTTGAAGAGAGATTTGGCTAAGCCATTCTACGGTGAGGTGGAATGTGGAAGTCACATCCTAGGTTTGGATTTTGCATCATAAATATGAGGTTCTTTATCCTTGTAATTCTATGAGTATTATATTGATTATATGTGGTTTATATGGTTGTGATTTAATTGGTATTTTTTCTTCTATTGTGTTGGTTATATATATGTTTTATGACAATAGCTATGTATGGATCTCATCATGTTTTTACTGGTAAATGAATGAACAATGTATATATGACCTAATGGATGAAATAACAGTTGATGTGTTAAGGCATCAATGTCTCTTAGTGATTCTCAACTTAGTATGAGACCCCTATGCTTAGATATGTTATTTACACTTTTAGATTACATATTCATGATATGTTTGACGAAATGCCTGTCATGGCTAGTAGGGGTCTAGTCAAGGTCTTATTCAATTAATTGCATTTGTAATGTCATTTCTCTGTTATTTTTCTATTCTAAAGATGTCATTCATTTATGGGAAATGACCTGAGCTCTAGGCTTGAAAAAGTGGCTCAAATCTTGGGGACGCTAGCACAACACTGTGAAAAATAATCCCTAGACGTTGGCTTGTAGGTTTGTGAGAGCGTCTAGAGGTCCCTGGACGCTGACATGCCCATAGCATGAGAGCATCCAGAGGTTAAGTGGTCCAAAATCTCAGTGGGACCCAGAGGCTAGTTGGCAGAAAGTTTCGATTGGTTCGTAATGTTGATTTTGAATGTTTGTATGGTGTTTTTCATTGTTTCCACTTCCTTAACGTGACTTTAGGAGGTCAAATCATATCATAATGGCCTCTCATCACATTTTTACCTTGGCTGGTCAGTTTCTTGGGTATATATGAGAGGAGGGTGTTACAACGCAGTTCAAGAAGTTAGTGGAGGTTGTGGGATCAAGCCCTAGGAGGACAATCTGCACAGTTTAAGGAGTCAAGGGGTACTAGAAAGTTGGGAGGCTTGAAGGGCATAATTGTCCAGTTTTAGGAGGCAGCAAGTTCCAGATGAGGGAAGGGCATTAGAGGAATCATCTATGAATTTTTGGAGGCCAAGGGAGGATGAGATTTCTATGCATTGTGCAGTTCCAGTAGGCAAGGAAAAGGCTTGAGGATTGAAGATGTGAAGTGTGTAGTTCAAGGAAAACTGGGAGGCAAAACTGCACAATTTTGGAGGTCAAGGGAGGCTACTTGACTTAGGAATTGTAAAGAAAAGAAGCCCTGAAGGGTAGGGACTGTACACTGCATAGTTCCATGTAGTAGGGTCACATCCAAGAGGGCTAAGGCTCCATAGTTCACAACTCATTCGGGGCTTGGTGAAGCTAAGTTTCCCAGTCGGGACTACTTTCCAAAAATGGATAAGTGTAGGAAGAGAGATGGGCTCGTTATGAACTTGAATTGTGATTGCACACTTAGCATACTTTGATGACATGACAACATAGATCATTGGAACAATCAAACAAAGTTTTCCCCTCTATGTGACTACCTCATGATAAGATGCAACAAGTGTGACACTTAAGATAGACTTTAGGACAACCGTGACAACACTTGTGTGACACTTCTCAAGAATTTGTGTATGAAAGAGATGTATGTTTACATGGTTGGGGAAACTCATATAAAAAAATACCTACCTTCAAAACCACCAAAAAAGGTTCATAAACATTGTATGATAGTCAAACATGCTAAAAGACAATAGCTAATCCAACATGCAAAAGGAGCAACAAAACCTCAATAAATCTCATGAAATGAGATTAAGTGTTTGCAAAAATAAAGGAAAAGACCAAGGAAGGCTCAAAAATTTGAGTGCAACCCAAAATTTTGGAGAGTGGTTTAGCAGCTACAACACTTGGTGACACACTGGTTGAACTCTAGCTTCTTTGTCTTGGTTAGTTTTTCTGTGCAGGGATTTGGTTCCTTAGGGAGTATTGATTCATTGTGTAGATCATTTTTCCCTTCCCACTTACATGATGGATACACATGGTCCCTTCTATACCTTCTCAGTTGAAGAAAACATAAGATTCAACATAACCACAATGTTTTGAGTTGGGAAGGGTAGTTTAATTCACAAGATTAAGATTTTCAAAGTATAGTTTTTCATCTTTGGTGTTGGTCTACCACCAATAGGCCTGGACAGTACCTCAGTGGAGTCATGTAGGAACACAAAAATTTCTCCTTTTCGAGTTGTTAGTGTCGGTATCTTCATCCCTCCATCAGAGATCAAATTCTCTTGTTGCATTACATATTAGGTGTCTCCCTCAGCAGCTGCATTCCATTAGGAGCATGGATCATCTGACGGTAGTGGTTTGTTTTAAATTTTCCCTCGTGTCCTTTACTTGCTGGCCCATTTCCATTCATCAAGACCATCTGTAGTCACTTTTTGTCTTTAAATTTTCAAGATTCATTTCTAGGATTTCATTTCCATTAGGTCTAGGGTTTCATCAAAAAGGTCTTTAAAAGGTCCAATAATGGTCAGTAGGTGCATGAGGAGGTTGAATAAAGTTCCAGTACCAATAAGTTCATAATCAGAAATGTATTTTTCCTCAAAACTCTGTTTTGAGGAAAAGCAGAGTATTTTAGGTTTTTATTGTATAAATTCATGTAATTCCACTTCTTTCATATGTAAATAGCTTTAGAGGTGACCCTGGTCACCTTTCCAAGCTTCAGCTACTCCATCCCTTGTAAGGAAAACAAAAAATCAAGTCATTCAGTTCATCAAAAGCACAAATAAAGTAAACTGCTCAAAAACAGAGTTGAAAAATTAAGTCACATTGCAAACATTATAAAAGTGGGTTTTATGAACAAAAATTAAAATCCCTTGTATATAAATCATTTTTCTCAATTCAAAAAGCTTATTTTCATTCAAAGAACAAAGATTGAGCAAAGTGAAGGTCGTGTC
>APFE031643367.1:0-19957 GCA_000404065.3 Pinus taeda | reverse complement strand
TATTTGGACTATAAACATTATCTTATCCTCTTGGAGCACTTCAGTTCGAGCTACAGATGTGGCACATGCAACTGCCAGAAGGAAATACGTTTTCTATGGGTTAGTTGAGCTATTGCATGATGGACTTTAGTTAGAACTCAAGTGATTGAGTTTTGGTGGAGTTGAATGAGGAGTTGATGGAGTTGTGTTCAGTTTGACTTAGTTGAACTAATTGTATTTAGTCTAACTAACAAATACACTAGTGATGATTGGTGTGAATTAATTATTAATTAATTCAATAATTATTAACTCATAAATCAACTAAAGAATACATCAGTTAACTCAGTGCATGGATAGTTCAGTGGAGACAAGTGGTAGAGGTGAGTGAAAGGGCAAGACAACTGTTAGTTGTGACTATAGTTGTGCATGAGATTTCCACATGCATGGATTGAGATTGTCAATGAAGATTGCGTAGTGCTCCACAAGGGAAATATGAGTTTGGATTAGCCATTCTCATCCATTCTCATGCAGGATTGCGCAGTGGAGGCAGGCAAGCAGTGGCGGAGATTTGAACCTGTGATTAATTCAGATCTGAGCTAGTTTGTGTGTAACAGGTGGAGATAGTATTGAGTACTTGTGAGGAGTATTGTACTATGTATTGTTACGTGTTCTTAATCAATATAATATACATATAGTTGGGGGTTTTCAGCTGTATGCTTTCCCTGTGATATACTGTGTTGATATGTGTGATTGATGTTTCAATGTGGGCATGCGATTGATGTTTTAATTCTGCAAATTAATGATCAACGTAGAGGAGGTTATGTATTATGCATGCATTCTGCAAATAGTGTATAATCGGGATAATCTCTATGAATAAGTGTTATATTATTCAAAATTTCTACACATTTATTTGGCCAAAAAATATGCCAAATGAATAGGAGGAAAGACACATTATTGAACAAAAACAATCTCAAGGTATTATTAATTCTCCACAGGTATAGCAAAGAGAAATCTATATTGGTTCTAGAGGATCACATGCACAACATGAAGCCATGGAAGACATTTACAATGGTTCTATGCAGGATATTAAGGAGGGTTGCATGATAGCAGTATTGACAAACTGATATCCACTTAACTATCCATTCTTGGGTTGTCAAGGTTATACAGGTCATTAAATAAAATGAAGATATTACAATTGTTGAAGTACATTAGTATGCGACAAATACACACCCATTAAATGGTGTGTACAAGCCAGAGATGGTAGTTGATAAACAAAATTGGCAGAAAGAGAAAAATAAAGGGTACACATCTAAATCGTTGTCGCACAAACCTTTTAAAATTGGAGGATGTTGCCATACTTGTTTATGACTTCAATTTAAAGAAAAAAAAAAAAAACTCTTCGCTTAAGGACCATAGAGATTTTGAAGAAGTTTCTACCAGAAGAAATAGTGTTGACATGGGAGTCTGTTGAACCTAGTCATAGATCTAGAAGACTTTTGAAACCTAAAACGGTGGGTATGCATGCTGACTCAGATGGGGCTCTAGTTCATGAAAGAGAAGAATATGGGTCGTCTTTGATCCAGGTGGATATTGGTGGCCACCTGCCAAGTCCACTTGGACCTCCACCATTGTTTCTCTCAATTTTTTTCAGTTTCCTTAATTGTAGCACAACTTACTATTTTTATCATTTATTTCGGGTCTTGAACTTCTAGAGCCATTTTCATCTTCTAACAAGATATTGTGCGCGTTAAACGGAGATCATATGCCAAAGTTATGACCCTAGGAAGTTGATGTACCAATTTTCCCAAACGAGGCCCACAATTTGGTGTTTCATCTTCTAGGGTTAGGTTTTTGGATGTTTCAGGTTTTCCATTGTTTCTCAGCAATAAATAGGCCTTCGAACCTCATTGTAACACAATTCAGAGACATGTAGCCACCACATCTCTTCTCAGAGATAAGCTACCATCGCCCTAGCTGGTTTATTTCCATTTTTGTTTGTAAGCATATTTCAGTATTTTACATTAATGAAATGAAGTATTATTTTTGCTACATCTCTATGTTTATGGTTACCTCTGTAATTTGTTGTGTTCCTTTTAAATCCAGATCAGTGGCATCAAAGCGGTCTGTTTTTTTCTCTGTTTTTCTTTGCATGTCCCCAATGAGGTTGGGATATAAGGAGTTAGGACTTGAACTGGTCGAACCTTTGCAAGACCAGTCTCATAAATCCCGACGGCCTCCCATGGTTGATGAAAAGAAAGACGAGGGGGCAGGAGATCCTACCAAAATCTTGCTCGAAGAAGCCCTCGAGCGAAAAAGGAATGCGATGATGGACAACTTTGCCCAGATCCTTCAGCGGCTACCCAGAGGCGATGCATCGACTTCCAATAGCTCATTTGGAAACGCCACGCCCTTTAAGGTACAAGTTAATTTGGAAATTCCCATCTTCGAGGATCAAATAGACGCAATTGCCATAGATAAATGGTTAAATCTGCTAGAGGGTTTTTTTTGTTCATGACCTTTCCATTCGGAAAAAATATTATTTTCGCTCTTCTCAAAGCAACCCCCCACGTCAAGGACTGGTGGGAAACCTACTACGAGCTGAAGGATGAACGTACAGGCTCACTATTTCAGCTGCACCCACTTGGGATTCATTCCGGGATGCCATTAAGGAGCAGTACTACCTTGTCAAGAGCTATGAGGATCAATACATAAAGTGGACCACACTACGGCAAGGAAGGGACCAAGACGTGCCAGAGTTTACCAATATTTTACATACCCTTCGCACAAAGTTGGGTATCAAAGATTCGGGGTAGCATTTGGTACTCAAATACCGTGGCTGCCTACACAAGTACATCCAGGAAGAAATAGAATTCCTAAACATCCCCTTGCTCGGCATGGCATACCGATATGTCGTTAAGGTCGAGCAAAAGTTTAAACAAAATAAGCGAGAGTTTGGATCTGCGAATTCGAAGTAAGGGAAAGGTGCCCCCAAACCGCAGAACAAAGGACAAAGCCAAGGCAGGACGGCCCAAGACAACCCACCAAAGCTGCAAGTAAAGAACAGTGTCGTGAAGCCGAAAAAGGACACGGGAAAGTGGTGTGAGTTCCATAAGAGCTCCACTCACAACGCAAGTGAGTGTCGGGCCAAGCAATCACTGGTAGCCGAGCTAAAGGTTTCAAAATCAGATGCATTTTCTGACTCTGAGTCAGAACTTGACAAGGGGAATGACAAAGGGAAGCAGATTATCGATGCGGAGCCTAATTCCACCATTGCCACCACGAAGATACAGAAGGAGGAACTCGAAGATCCAGAGGAGGAGGAGCATCTCTTCCACTCCCAGATGTGGGTAAAGGGCTCCCCACTACAGTTCATTGTCGACAGCGGGAGCCAAAAGAACCTCATTTTGGCAAAGGTCATGAAGCAGTTGGGCTTACCGATTACAGCACACCCACAACCGTACACCATCGGGTGGCTTCACCAAGGACGAGATCTTCGCATGAGCCAACAATGTCGTCTTCCATACAACATCAAGCCCTTCACATATGAGGTATTGTGTGACATTGCTCCCCTTGAAGTTTGTGATGTATTATTAGGACAACCATACCTATGGAAGCAACACGTTGTGTATGAATAAAAGCCCCATGCTGTTATTGTTACATTGGTAAATAAGTTGTACAGGATAATGGAGGTAGCACCGCCTACCGCCATCTATTTGGTTACTACAAAACAATGCAGTAAGCTCATTTCCAAAACCGAGAAATTTGTTTTCCTAATGATACACCCTAAGGGAAAGAATAATATGGTGGCCATAACCTCTAGACAAGGCCCCTCCGCATGACAACTACAGATGGACAAGGTCGTGGAGGAGTACGAGGACATCTTCACCTCCCTCGCAGGGGTTCCTCTGCACTGTCAGGTCAAGCACTCAATCGATCTGACCCCAAGTGCGTCGCTGCCCAATGGACCAATCTATCGGCGCTCCATTCTAGAGAACGATGAAATCAAGAGGTAGATTCAGGAGCTGCTACAGAAAGGTCACATCCGTCCAAATTCATCGCCCCGTGGGAGCCCGATCGTGTTGGTACAGAAGAAGGATGGGACTTGGAGACTCTGTATTGCCTATCGGGCACTGAACAAGATCACTATCCGTAATAGGTACCTGATCTCGTGGATTTATGACCTCTTGGACCAACTAAAGGGGGCAAAATATTTCAGCAAGATTGATCTAAAGTCAGGATATCACCAGGTACCAATCGAACCCTCTGATGTGTGGAAGACTGACTTCAAAGCCAAGGAGGGCCTTTTCGAATGGTTGGTATGCCTTTCAGAATGACGAATGCTCCTGCAACCTTCATGAGGCTAATGGATGACATCTTGCGGCCATTCACCAACTCATTTGTAGTGGTATACTTGGATGACATCCTGATCTTCAGCCAGAGTTGGGAAGAGCACCTCCACCACATTCGACAGGTTCTCTAAACACTGCGGCAACACAAGCTATGTGCCAATTTGGAGAAACGCACTTTTGGCATGACCCAGGTTCAGTATCTAGGATACATTATTGATGAACAAGGGGCGCATGTGGATCCAACCAAGATCCAAGTCATTCAGGATTGGCCATCTCCAACCACTCTGACAGAGCTCCACAGCTTTATAGGTCTTGCCAACTTCTACCGCAGGTTTGCGTTGGGGTTTTCTCATATTACTTGGCCCTAAATCACTAAGGGAGGAGCGAAAGAAAAAATCTTTTGGTCTAAATCTCAACAAAAGGAATTCACAGAGTTGAAAGATAACCTCTGCATGGCACTAGTGCTCGCGTCACCAGATTTGCAACAACCATTTGAGGTCAAGACAAATGCCTCTGACTATGCTATTAGGGCAGTCCTTACTCAACATGAGCATCTAGTGGCATATCACAGTGAGACACTTTCAGACACAATCTGGAAGTATCCCACTTATGACAAAGAGATGTATTCCATTGTACAGGCCTACCGACAATGGAAGCATTACATTTTGGGGAAGGAAACAGTCATCCATACAGACCACCAACACCTGCAATTCATACAGACCCAAGGGAAATCGCAGAATTATCACCATCAAAAGTGGTCTACATACCTGCAACAATTCCATTTGAATATCAAGTATAAGAAGGGCAGCACCAATAATGTTGCAGATTGCCTCAATCGACCATCGATCATGGTGTTAACCATCGTGCTCAACTCTTGTGGGCACAAGACTTCTGATTGGCCACTTCTCTACAAAAGCAACCCAGAATTCAGCCACACATACCAGACACTCTTGGAGGGTCAGCATGTTCCAGATTTTCACCTCCAGGATGCCCTGTTATGCCACTTGGGTCACCTTTGTGTTCCTTCAAGCGAGCATTCCAAGATGATTTGGGAAGCACACTACAGTCGGCCTGTTGGGCATTTCAGGGTCGCGAAAATGGTGGTAGTACTGCAAAAGTATTTATATTGGCCGAATCTTCGACAAGATGTCAGGAAGTACATCAGATCATGCACTGCATGCGCCATTGCCAAATCGACCATCAAGAAGCAAGGCCTCTCTACCCCACTGCCTACCCCTAGTCAACCTTGGGAATCCATCTCCATGGATTACATGTCAGGCCTTCCTTCCACTAAGCATGGAAACGACTGTGTTTTTGTGGTCGTCGACAAGTTCTCGAAGATGGCCATTATGGTGACCTGTAAGAAGAATATCACAGCAGAAGCCACTGCTAAACTCTTCTTTGGATGAGTGCAAGTGCACTTTGGGATCCCACAGTCTATCATATCAGATCAGGACAGTCGGTTCCTCAGTACATTTTGATCCAGTCTCTGGTCGATGCTAGACACCAAACTCATTAAGTCCACAGCGTTCCATCCTCAAACTGATGGCCAGACAGAGGTTGTCAATAGAATGATTGTACACATTTTGCGCATGTATGACTCAAAGCATCCACGCACATGGGACGAGAGCCTCCCCTATGTTTAGCACAGCTATAACCACACTCTTCACAGATCGACTGGCCACAACCCTTTTCAGGTGGGCTTGGGATTCCAGCCACTATGTCCTATTGATGTGGCCATACCATTTTCAGCTACTCACACAAATTCGGTTCATATCCAGTCCGAAACAGATAAGGAAACCAACTTCATTGAGCACATCCAACATATTCTCTAGCAGATCCATGACATTCTGGAGAAATCAAATGCCAAGTACAAGCAGCGACATGATCAACATCAGGTGCCACACAAGTTTCAGGTGGGCGACAAAGTCCGATTGCATTTGTAAAAGGAACGCCTTACCCAAGCCTATCGGAAACTAAGACCACTCTAATATGGTCCTTACATCATTACCAAGGCTGTGGGAGACAATGCATTTGAGCTTAGCATTCCCCAATTCCTTGGCCTGCAACCAGTGTTCAATGTGGACCGCCTTCGGCCATACTTTCCACCATTACTAGACACATCCGACATTGCAAAACAACTCACACCCACAAAATGAAATCTAGATTGCATGGAACAAGCTACAATTGATCGGATCATGGACACACAGATCAAGCACACTCACCAACAAAATATCCAACTGTATCGAGTTGTCAAAGCAAGCCAACTCCTTCACCATGGTAAGTGGCTCACCATGGACCAAGTTCAGTAGAAGTTTCCTCATCTCATGGAGGAACTCAACGCAATCAAGACCATTGCTTCCTAAGCGGGCAGGAATGATCTAGGTGGATATTGGTGGCCACCTGCGAAGTCCACTTGGACCCCCACCATTGTTTCTCTCAGTTTATTCAGTTTCCTTAATTGTAGCACAACTTACTATTTTTAGCAGTTTTTAGAGTCCTGAACTTCTGGAGCCGTTTTTAGGCCCTAAACGACGTTTTTTTGGGAAACCTGGGAGCAACATGGGTCAATGGACATATGTTGCTCTTCTCAAAGTTGTAGTTCTTGGATAGATCTTTCTAACGAGATATTGTGCGCGTCAAATGGAGATCATATGCTAAAGTTATGACCCCGGGAAGTTGATGTACCAATTTACCCAAACTGGGCCCACAGTTTGGCGTTTCATCTTCTAGGGTTAGCTTTTTGGATGTTTAGTGTTACACAGTAATTTATCACTACCTTCACTCCCGGTCTTCCACTGTGTCATGTGTCCAAGTCAAACATGCTTATGACAGACAAATGTTCTCCTAAGTTGCCAATTGGCCCACTTTTCCAAAGCTTCCTGCCCCATCGCGGATATTGGTCTAATAAACGTGTTGAAAGGCACACATGAACAGACCGACTGCGCTGCCAGTGCGGAAGTACACCTAATTCCCGCAATGGCCCGATTTTAAGCACCAGGATGGGGTTATGTGGTCTCTTCAGCGATGATCTGACTATCTGCACTAATCACTTGCGATGTTAGCGTTGAAGCTCAGTTATGTGCCCGTGATGATCCAGATTGGGTGAATTGTTCCAACAATCGACCTTCCAAATGACGCCAGACTTGGTTGTTGGTCTTGTTTATGTCACCCTTCCTTCTCTAGTGTGGCAGTTCCATCAATTGTGCTACCTTCCTTGGTGATAAGCTCTCCTTTCCACCTTTCATGGAGACTCCTCATATTTAAACTCTCACCATTGCTATGCATTGCTAGTTGGATAGTTGGCTAGTTGAGCAGTGTTGTGAGTGCTTTGTGAGTTTGCTAGATAGCTAGTGTGTGTGTGATAAGTGTGGAATTTTTTATAGTTTGTGGAAGGTTGTGAAGTACCCTTGATCTTGTGTGAAGCTTATGAGTGAGAGAGCTCTTGTATGTTGGGAGATCCATCTTCAAAGAGTGAATGCTTGAAGAACATGTTGGCTGGACTCTTCTCTGAGAAGGCTTGTGACGTCAAGACTTTGGTTGTAATCTGATTCTTATTTCATTATTAATGGAATCAATGATGTTTTCCTATGTCTTGTATGAAATGTACTTGATAATTCATAACTTCTTGACTTTGTGAGTAAATAGTTCATTGTTGTATCTGGTTACATGCCTTGTTGTATTTCCTTTTCTTTGTTTCAGGTTGATCACTCGTTGAGGAGAAGGAAGCGGAAGCTGGAGCAGCGCAATGGAACTCCATCGACCACTGGTTGAGGTAGGCCCTCCAACTTGAACTGTTTAAGGAAAGTTATTGTTGATCTGTCCTTGTTTGTGACTAGACCCACTCTAGGGTTAGAGGGGTTGCCTCTATCCGCAGAGGGAACACTTTCCTACATCACAAATTGGCGACTCCACTAGGGACGAGCTTTAGCCTTTGTTTTTCTTATTTGTTCTTGCCTTGATTTTTGATTTGGTCTCTTTTGTTGTTTGAGGATTAGTCATCAGTATTTTTTGTTTCCTGGGTTGATCTGGGAAATACCCTTATTTGATTGAAGGATTGGTTGTGTTGATTTGGGAGTTTTGATTCACCTATCACTGTTTTTAAGCTTCATCGCAGATTTAATTGTAACAGTTGCGCTGTAATCGCAGCCACCCTTTTATTATATCATGTTCATCGCGTGATTACACCTAACAGTCGCGACGGTTCTGGAAATCGAACCATCATGGGAATGTCGTGTACTTCCGCGCTGACATCGCTTTGTTGCTGCGGCGAGTGCCTTATCAGCTCTTGTTGCTTGTGTATTACCCGCGTTGATTGTTGTAGAATTGATTTTCTCAATTCTGCCTCCTGAATCCATCAGTCCTATTGGTCCCTTGCTTTTCTCACTTGCTTGATGACTTGTTTTTCACTGTTCATGGTTGAGGCACTCTTTCGTGAGCTTTGTTGAATGAATCTTGGTTTTTGCTTATGTGACCTGGATCACTATTTCAAGTTCCTTGAATCAGTTTACTTGGTTGCTTGTTTTCCCAAGGTTCGTTTTCAGCTTGTTGTTGCTTGGATTGAACCTTCCTCTTTACCTGTTTTTGGTTAATTGTTTAGTGAATGTCATTGAACCAATTTTACATGTTGATTCGATTTCTTCACTACTGAGCATAGATTACAATTGTTTGGGTCAACCGGGTTTTTCCATGCTTGTTTGTCGCTTGTTTGTTTTTCTAGATTTAAAGACATCAAAATTGAAAAGATTGCATCCATTTAGTATGAAAGTGAAAGTGAATTTGCATTTCTAGTTTGCATATTAGAAAGAAAATGATAAAGATCTCTCATTAGAAGTTTCCGTGCACTTTAGGAATTGGTGTCTGTATGCATTGAGTGACTACCATTGTTGTCTTGGTTTTCTTGGTTTGGAAATTATCTCTCTACCCTCTCGTAGGTAGGTGTTCATCGAAGAAAAAGGATTTTTCATGCATTCTAGCTGCATCCTAGGATTTATTATATACACACGGTAAGGCCTGAAAACTGAAACATAATCCAAGATAAACTATAAAATGAACTGAATAAATCTAATAATGCATTGGAACATAACGCACACTATTTAGAGGTGTAGGCTAGAGACGTGCTCTGGTGTCGTTAAACCTAGTCACTTTTGTTTCCACTCAAGGTTGGGTGATTCCTCCTTCTATGACTCAATAATGGTCTAGTACGGACTTGTGCTCCCACGTACCATCGAGTATATGGGGAGACCCCACTAGGTTATCATCCTTTATCCACAGGAAGCCATGTCTACGGCCTTACAAGCCGTAATGCACCGAACACAGCATTCGGGAAGATTGACTGCCGTACGGAAAGTCCTTGGTTTTCATACGATTGCCAAGGTGTATATGCAATTTTACAGATTGTCTGGTAAACCTTTTGCCTATTTCTCCAGAGTAGTCACTTTCGCTCCTTTTCGAACTCCCTAAAAGAAAAGGTTCATCTGAACACTTGTCACTTCTGGCTCATTAAACATTCGAAGGCGACTGGAGTCATCTTTTGGTCCTTTTCTCCACTCTTTAAAGATGAAAAGGTCAAGTTGTGTTCTTGTGTCTTAAAATTTATTCGGCCACGTTCACATTTACCCTGTTAGATCTTGCTTGCGTTAGCTTGAGTAGGGTTCTTTCCCATTAGTTTTCCTAGGGTTTTTGAATCGAATCATCCTGGCGGAATCATCGATCCTGTCTCCCGTTCCAAGTGACCAAGGTTCTCCTTCTTCTGTTGCTCCTGAGACACCGGTTGGTAGTGGTACTCTCCTTGTTATTTCAAGTATCCAACCACTTAACTCTCGTGCTCCAAAAGATGACTTTTACTATATCCATTGGAACCCTGTTTGGGAGCCTTCCGAAGAGGACGTTCCTGGTACTCCTCATAGTGTTTCGGTCCCAATGTCTTCCTCTGACATGGATGACACATCCCCCATCACGAGTGAAGCATCCGTTGTAATGAGCAGTGAAATTCCTATCTCAGCGGAGACTCCACCCTTCAATGTCACACCTCTCGGTGTCATGCTGCCCTTACGCTATAGGGCTTTGACGGATGTTATTGCTTCTAGGACCTCCTTTATGGGTTCCATGTGGTCTCAAATGATCACTCCAACTTTGGAACCCTTTATTCCTAAAATTCAAAATACATCTGTTGCTTCAGTCCCAACTATTCCAACTATCTGTGTGGCTTCTTCAGCACCCGTCATTGGTGCCATCACTACATCCTTAGTCGTGACCACTGTTGCTGGACCTTCTCCTGGATTGGTGAATAGTGGCCCATCGGCACCTACATCTAGGGTTGTCGATCCTTCGCTTATTGCCCCACCTTCTTCTGGTTTCATTCCAGCAAGGGAGGCATACGATCCGAATTGGCAAGCCTTTCAGAATCTGGGCACACAAGGCTCATTTCATTATTACGATGCTCAAGGAGTTCACCTTTATCACCACGGGCCTTTGCCATCTCAGCTTGCGTTTGAGGTCTCAGTCCCATTAGTTGTTTCTTGGGGTACCACTAGTTACGGTGGTGGCCAAGTACCCCTTGCGAATCTTCAAGGACCACCTTATCAAGGTCAGTCGTCTTACATGAAGCCTCCCTATGGGCAGCAGTGTTACGGACAATCTTATCCAGGGAAACCTGGAGGCCCACAAGGAAAATCCTTCCAGGGACAACCTTTGGCTTATGGTGGTTGATATTTTACTTATCTTGAGCAACCCTCTAGAAATCCTGGACAACCTTACATGCAACAAGGAAAACCTGGGGTCCAGCAGGGATACCCTTCTGGGAAACCCTCTAGAAATTCAGGACAACCTTACATGCAGCAAGGAAAACCTGGGGTCCAGCAGGGATACCCTTCTGGGCAGGGTGGTCAGCCTTACATACAGCAAGGCCAACCCACTGTCCAGTCTGGTCAACCATCTAGGCAAGTTGGTTAACCTCAAATCCAATCAAGACAACCAACTGTCCAGTCTGCTCATCCATCTGGTCCATCAAGACAGCCCTTAGTTGTGCCAGGACAACCCAATACCCAGCAAGCTCAACCTTCTGGGCAAATGGGCAAATCTCAATCTCAAATAGGTCAACCTTCTGGCCAGGTGGCTTAGCCCCAGTCCTTTCTGGGCCTGCTCAACTGGGCACTCAAATGGTTGTTGCTTCTCAAGCTCCACCCAGTTTTCAGCCCTAGTCTGGGCCCCAGACCCAAGCTGGTCTTCAAATGCAAGTTGGGTTTCAATCCCAACCTCCTTATCAAACGCAGCCTGGTCCCTAGGATCAGTATGGAGCCCAACCGCCTTATGGTTTCCAGCAATCCCAAGGGAAAGCTCAATTTGCCCCATATCAAAATTATCAACAATTGCAGATCAGTCCTTATCAGAGTTATCAGCAACCATATGTTGCTCCTGCAGGCCAAGTTGGTAATCAATGGAATTCTGGGGGGCAAATCCAGGGTCAGCCATTCGGTTATGGCTACAACCCCTATGGACAAAATCCCTACGGGCAGAACCCTTATGGGCCAAATCTGTCCGGACAAAATCCATGGGGCCAATAAGCAGCTGGCTGGAACTCTGGTGCTACCTCCTACCCACAGCCTCAGATGTCCTTTAACCCTCAATTAACCTTTTTAGCAACGTTGGAGTTATTGAATGTGTCCAAACTAACAAATGATCCTATTCTTCATAATCCATATTGGCCACCGGTCCCAACTAAGATTCCCGATGATTGTCCCAAATTTGATGGTAAAGTCCGAGAAGATCCCCAAGCCCACATTATGACTTATCATCTATGGTGTTCATCAAATTCATGGCTTGATGATTCAATCCGGCTCTGCCTTTTTCAAAGGACCCTCACTGGCTCTACTGCTAAATGGTATATTGAGCTAGCTCGCAGATCTTTTGAGGATTTTAACTCGTTGGCTATGGCATTTTTAACTCATTTTCAGTTGTCGATTTGGTATGAAACGGGAAAACATCTCTTGAAATCCCTCAAGAAGACAACGGATACGCACATCTCCGATCATATTCATGAATGGAGACGGTGTCGCCGTTTGATTAAATTTTGGTTTCCTGATCAGCTCCTGACTGATTGGTTCACAATCTCATTCGTCCCTCCAATCGCACGGGACATTGCTATGGGAGCATGTGTAACCGAAGAGCAGGCGTGCATGCTCAGTACCTTGACTTGGTTTACTCCCAGTCCGGTACACTCTATGATTATTTTCCTGATGCCCTGACGTCCGGAACTTCCAAGGCTCCGCCAAAACCATTTGTTGATGGTGTCATCGGTTCTGTCAATTCGTCCTCTAAGAAATCTTCTGCGAACCCTGGGAAGCAAAAGGCGAATGCGTCGAATAAAAATACTTCAAAGGCTGTATCCAATTCTAGTAATACTTCTGAGGTTAACGTCGTCCAGTCCACCACGGCAGACAAAGCCTCAAAAGGGAAAAAGAAGGGAAAAGGGAAAAATAAAGCTGATCAACCCAAGCAGGATTCCGCTAAACCTCCACCCGAGGAGGGAGCCAAACGCAAACCCAAGTATCCTTGTCTTATCTGTGACAAGGATCACTATACCAAAGACTGCCCAAGGCGGTCTGAAGTTAGTCGTTTGTTGAAAGGGGCTCCCAGAACTCCTGCGGTGCTAAAAGAACCTTTTCCTTCGCAGCAAATGCAAATGGTGGTTGATCCATCCCAATCCTCTTCTCCTTTTGGTTCTCAAGTGTTTATGGCTGGGACGATTCCCGTCCACATTAGTACTCGAGCAAAAGAATATCTGTCACCTGCTAGGAAAGAGTCTGAGGTCCCCTCTAGCGCTCCTCCATCCAGTTCTGGTCCACTCCATATCGAGAGACCTAGCACTGAGACGCCCATCCGACCCCCTCCTAAAGGTGTACTCTGGAAACCCTAATGCTCGTGCTGCTCAGCACTATAGTATTTTTGAGGACTTAGCTAGGCTCCGTCAGCTATGTCCATTCTAGAAGCTCTCCAGAGCTGCCCCTCCCAGAGGAAGTCCTTACTATCGGCTATCGGTGGCATCGACCCGGACGACTCGGATTTGATTTCTTTTGACCTCGACAGCCATGTACCAAGACTGCCTCACCAAATTTCCTTCCTCATCCAGGTCATCATCAATTCTAAAACGATTCATTGTACCGTCATTAATGAAGGCACTTCAACTTGCATAATGTCTACTGCTTGTTGGAAGGCTATTAGTTCTCCGACTCTGAGCCAGTCTCCTATGACCTTGGAAGCCTTTGATGGGAGAGAGTCTCGCCCTTATGGTATCCTCCAACATTTGTCGATCACTTTGGAAGGGAAGACGGTCAAAGTGGAAGTTGAAGTCGTTGATGCCAATCTAACTTACAACCTCCTTTTGGGCCGAAGCTGGACATATGCCATGCGAGCGGTGGCTTCATCTCTATTTCGTGTCATTCGTTTCCCTCATCAGGGGAAGATTGTCACAGTAGACCAGTTATCTTTCTTTGCCTCCTCTTCCGAAGGCAATGTGCCTTCTGTGGAGCATACCTCCATTCCATTAGAGAGTGTGGGTGCTAGACTCTTTAAAGATCCTGCCCTTATCGGTGTCTTTTCACTCCCACCTCCGAACATCGCTCCTATTAATATGATTTTTGTTTGTTCTAATCCTTGGGTTCTCCCCCCCACTGATCAGATAGAATCGTTGGGCGATGAGATGTCGTTGAGCCCTGCCGAGCTCAACTACGTCGAGATTGTTTTTGCATCGGCTCCCCCTCCTTAATCTGATCCTTCGAGCAGAGCTCTCGACTCGTATGCTCATTCCCCTTGGCTTGGATACAACACTTCTTCAGATCCTTTAAAGGAAATTTTTCCTTCTGATGAAGCTATTATCAAGATCATGTCTCTCGAGGAACCTCCTTGGTCTGATTATCACCATCGTTCCTCGTTTCTTCCTGCCCACCAGGAAATGCTTACCTGTCTTGAGCAGTTTTCTCCTTGTCTCCCATCTCAACCCCTTTAGACACCCATTCAAGTTCATCAAGTGTCCTTTGAAGGGAATATGGGAAACATCACACAAACCCAGCTGGTTGACATCTCTGTTAAACCAGGGATTTCCGACCACATCCATGTTGGATTAACTTGTACTCCTGAGGAGGTTCAGATCTATACTGATCTTTTTCATGAATTCTGTGATGTGTTTGCTTGGTCCTACGAAGAAATGCCCAGCTATCAAAGCAGAAGTTGAAAATCTCCTTAAGGCTATTTTCATCTACCCCATCCCCCTCACAGATTGGGTCTCCAATATCGTCCCTGTGAATAAAAAGCAGGGCACCATCAGGGTCTGTGTCGATTACCGTGATATTAATCAAGTCTGTCCCAGGGAAAACTACCCCAAACCCTTCATTGACCAATTCATTGATAAGTGTGTCAGAAGTGAGATGTATTCATTCATGGATGGTTTTTCTAGTTATAACCAGATTAATATCGTGCCCGCCGATCAGCACAAGACTACCTTTATCTGTCCGTGGGGCACTTTCGCCTACAAAAATCTCCCTTTCGATTTAAAGAACGTCGGTGCTACCTTCCAACGTGCGATGTTTTATGCATTCCATGATATTCGACACATCGTGCAACCCTACCTGGATGATCTACCAGCTCATTCAGCTAAACGACGGGAACATCCCACTCACCTTCGCAAAATCTTTCTCCGTTGTCAACACTACCGCATCCGACTCAATCCACATAAGTGTGTCTTCTGCGTAGAATCTGGCAGGTTTCTCGGGTTCATCGTCTCTCAAGAGGGCATCTGTCTGGATCACCTTAAAGTCGAGGCCATTCTAAATCTTCCCCCCCCCCCTGCTTCTTTGTAGCAACTGCAGAGCTTCCAGGGCAAAGCGAATTGTTTACGACGCTTTATTCTGAACTATGCCAAAGTGGCCAAAGGTTTCACGCGGTTATTAAAGCGGGACACCCCTTTTTTGTGGGATGTTGCTGCTCAAGAGTCCTTAGAGCACCTCAAGGATCTCCTTGTTTCTGCTCCATTATTGCGTCCTCCTGATTATCATCGTGACTACACTATGTATTTGGCCGTTGCCGATACCACTATTGGCATGGTTCTCGTTCAAGATGATGACGATGACACTGAGCATGTCATTTATTATCTCAGCTGCAATTTATTAGATACAGAATCTCGATACGCTCACGTCGAGAAGTTGACATTGGCCACCGTTTGTGCCGTCCAACGTTTCCGCCATTATATCTTATTGCGCACTATGACAATGGTTTCTGATTGCAACATGATGACGTATATTCTAGATTTAAGAGATCTGTGGTTTGTATCTTTTGAATCAGTTTCTGGAGAACCCACAATATGATTATTTTTATGCCAACCTTTCAAATCCCAACTGGGATCCATCATCAGGACTTATGAATGATGATAAAGAAGAGCTTCTTAGAAGGAAATAAATAATAATGGGGAGAAAATGAAGATCCGCAGCTCTTCTTTCTATCCTCACTCTAAATCTTTCGAGTAAAAGGATTTCACTCCAAACATCCCCTCCGTGTAGGGACAAGATTCTGGAATTAAGAGATCTGTGGTTTGTATCTTTTGAATTAGTTTCCGGAGAACCCACAGTATGAACATTTTTATGCCAACGTTTCAAATCCCAACTGGGATCCATCATCAGGACTTATGAATGATGATAAAGAAGAGATGCTTAGAAGGAAATAAATAATAATGGGGAGAAAATGAAAATCTGCAGCTCTTCTTGCTATCCTCACTCTAAATCTTTCGAGTAAAAGGATTTCACTCCAAACATCCCCTCCGTGTAGGGACAAGATTCTGGATTTAAGAGACTATGAACATTTTTATGCCAACGTTTCAAATCCCAACTGGGATCCATCATCAGGACTTATGAATGATTCTCCATAAACTGATTCAAAAGATACAAACCATAGATCTCTTAAATCCAAAATCTTGTCCCTACACGGAGGGGATGTTTGGAGTGAAATCCTTTTACTCGAAAGATTTAGAGTGAGGATAGCAAGAAGAGTTGCAGATCTTCATTTTCTCCCCATTATTATTTATTTCCTTCTAAGCAGCTCTTCTTTATCATCATTCATAAGTCCTGATGATGGATCCCAGTTGGGATTTGAAACGTTGGCATAAAAATGTTCATATTGTGGGTTCTCTGGAAACTGATTCAAAAGATACAAACCACAGATCTCTTAAATCCAGAATCTTGTCCCTACACGGAGGGGATGTTTGGAGTGAAATCCTTTTACTCGAAAGATTTAGAGTGAGGATTGCAAGAAGAGCTGCTGATCTTCATTTTCTTAAAAACTGTAGGGACAATAATCTCATTCCTCCATTTGCTCAAGTCAAAAATAGACTGCAGAACAGATACAATAGTAAGGCGTTCTTACAACTAAGCTTCTCTCTAATTCGGTTAGAAATTAAAAGGGTTAGGGCTTCTCTGGAAAATCTTGGACGCTTGGCTCTCTCAACGCACCTTAAACTAGCTAACATCATCAACAAAAATCTCTGGTCTATTATTGATTCAAGGATTGCTCTGAAAGCTGATAATGAGGGACAGATGGCTCAGGCAAGGCAGCACAAGAAAGTGTCCAATCTGTTAAGCAGATCTCATGATAAAGTCGAAACACTGAAACCCGCCATTCAATCTGTGAGCACATTTGATAATAGTCATTTACCAAACAAATATTTTTTCACACAATGAAGTTTCGGGCTGCTAGATAAACAATGTTATAGACAACACAAACAACGAGTTGGACAACGTTACAATTAAGAATTTACACAGCGTTATGGGCAACGTTAAAGTTAAGAATTTACACAGTGTTATGGACAACGTTAAAGTTAAAGGTAAGGACAGCGTTAACCTAGAGTTTGGTATAAACAGCGTTAAGGACATAGTGAACAGCGTTAATGTTAATGTTAAAGACGGTGTGAATGAGATAGAGGCTGGATGCTGTACAAACATGCTGGACAACAAGCAAGACAACATAGTGGGCATCAGTGCGCACAATGCAGAAGATCAAACCAGTGACAACGCAGTTCAAGCAAGTGGCTTTGCACAGAACAACAGGAATAATAACATAGAGTTTGGTTCCGGATGTGATATAAACACCGTTATGATTAAGGATCTGGACATAGTTAAGGACAACCCTAAAGTGAACAACGTTAATGTTAAAGACATTGTTAATGATATAGAGGTTGGATGCTGTATAAACAAGCTAGACAGCATTCAAACGCAAGAAAGCATAGTGGGCATTGTTGCGCACAACGCAGAAGATTCGACGAATAATCAAACCAGTGAAAACGCAGTTCAAGCCAGTGGCTTTAATAATGATGCGAAAAACATCAGGAAGAATAACGATAGCCCAGATAAAGCCAGTGGTTTTAATAAAGATAACGTTGTTCAAACCAATGATAACATAGATCAAGCCAGTAGTTTCCATAATGATGAGCAGAATTATGATGTAGACAGCGGGAAGGGTAATTTCAAAATTAAAAATGATGGTTTAGACAGCGGAAAGGGTAACTTTAACCATAATGAGGGAGAAAGTCAGGCTTCAGCAAACCCCTGTGAGACAAAATTAAAAAGAAAATTTGTCAATCTGTCTTCCCAGGAGTTAGAGCCCGAAGTCATTAATGTCCTTAGCAGAGGCATGGGGTTTGCGGTTACTCCTAAAAACCTCCCCATTGAGAAGATGATTTGTAGCATAGAGGAGGGTATTAGTAACCTGCCTTTAGAAGACAAAGAATCATTAAGACATGATTTTTCTCTCATTATGAGGAAAGCCAAAACTCCCAAAAGAAACCTAAGTAAAGAAGAGCAAAGAGCCTTCAAATCCTTGCGGAACAATGACAAGATTGTGGTTCTTAAGGCAGATAAAGGAGGAGCAGCAGTCATCCTGGATAAAGAAGACTATGTATGCAAAATAAATGAACACCTAAAATGTGGCAGTTATAAGAAGCTGAGCAGTAATCCCATCCCCAAAATTAGGAAAGAAGTAAAAAAGATCATCTCAGATTCCAACCTTGACGATAAATTGAAGAAGAAACTAATCCCTTCTTGTGAAACCATCCCAAGAATTTATGGATTACCCAAGATCCATAAAGAAGGAGTGCCTCTTAGACCAATTGTTAATACTATTGGTTCCCCAACCTATGAGCTTGCTAAGTATGTTGCTAAAATTCTTAAGCCCCTGGTCGGAAATACTGATTCCTTCATCAAAGACTCTCACAGTTTTGTGAATCTTATTAAAAATGAGAAGATAGAGCGTGATGACATTCTTGTCAGCTTTGATGTAGTATCCTTATTCACCAAGATTCCTCTTGATCAAGCCATTCAAGTTATAAAAGATGTTACTGATCCAGGGACTGCAAAATTGGTTGAAATCTGCTTGAGGTCAACTGTGTTCACCTTCCAAGGGATATTTTATGAGCAGACATCTGGTGTGGCAATGGGATCACCCCTTTCGCCAATTGTGGCCAACCTTTACATGGAATAATTTGAAAAGAAAGCCCTTGAATCATACCCCTTAAAACCAGCCTCGTGGAAGCGATTTGTCGATGATACCAATATAAAATGGACTCATGGCAAAGCAGAACTTGACAAGTTTTTTCATGCACCTTAATTCTATCTCTCCAGAAATAAAATTCACTATGGAACTTGAAGAAAACATGAGAATCCCATTTTTAGATGTTCTCATCATCAGAAAAGAGGATGGCTCTCTAGGGCATAAGGTATTCAGGAAGTTAACCCACACAGAAAGTTACCTCCATGCTGATTCCCACCATCACCCTGCTCAGAAGTTTGGTGTCCTAAACACTCTTGCTATCAGAGCCCTTCGAATTTCTGACTCTGAGCATCTAAATGAAGAAAAGAATCATTTAATCACAACCTTTAAGATTATAGGCTACAAGGAGCAGGAGATTAAAAGAGCCATAGAGAAAGCTGAGAGAAGGTTGTTGTCTCATGAACCTAAAGCCCAAGACCAACCTCAGTGTGGTAGGGTCTTTCTACCTTATATCCATGGAGTTACAGACAAAATCACTAAAATCCTAAAGAAGAAAAACATTATCACACATTTCTCTGCCCCTAGAACAATTAGGCAAGGTATGAGGTCTGTAAAAGATGATATTGACAAACATCAGCTTAAAGGGGTCTATAAAATAGATTTCTCATATGGAAGAAGCTACATTGGTGAAATAGGTCGCTCCCTACAGACGAGGCTCAAGGAGCACGGCGCCGATATTAGGAATGAAAGGTCTCGTACTTCAGCCTTGGCAGAGCACTCCGCGAAAACAAAACACCATATCTGCTTGGAAAGCGCCTCAATTGTCGCAAGGGAGGAGCAGCATCATAGACGAAAGATCAGAGAAGCTATCGAAATTATCAAACATCCTTATAATCTGAACAGAGACAATGGCTTGGAGATTAGCGGGAGATGGCTTCCCTTGATCAGGGAAATCAGGAGCGCCAACACATCCCAGGTATAGCATATCTTTTACCTTTATCATTAAATGAATAATAATTATAAAAATAAAAATAAAAATAAAGTAAACAAATTAAATAATTAAATCAATTAATTTAATATTAATCAATTTAATATATTAT
>APFE031643365.1:3417-21980 GCA_000404065.3 Pinus taeda | reverse complement strand
AAACTAACTTTAGGGTTATACCAGCTATTATAATGCAAAGGAACAATAAAATAACATATAACCAATTTTTAAGGAACTTAGGGAAAAAGGACGACCACAAAATTCAACCACTAAGGAAAGAAAACAGGAACCCTAAGACTTAATAAAACAAGGACCGAGGAGGCTAGGAAGACAAGGCTGGGACCCAGCACCTGCTGATCTTCCAACCATCATCCCTATTTAGATTAACCGGCCTTTTTTCGATCTCCAGGGCCTCTCTAAACTTGCGATGGTGAAATTGGGCAACCTTAGCAATGACTTGAGCCTCTTCAATACAAACATGATGCGTCGTCTTCCCGGCATGTTCCGCCAGGGCTGAGGACTTGGTCCTACCCTACCTTAAGTCTGCCGAATGCTCGCTAATCCTTTGATTGATAGAGCGACCTGTCTCACCAATATAAGGTGTCCCACAAGAACACAGAATGACATAGACGCCCTTCATGTCTTTAGGGTCAATAGGATCTTTTACAGACCTGAGGGAGCCACGGATAGTGTTGAGAGGCCTAAAGGTTGCGGGTACATCGTACTTATTCAGAATCCTCGCAATCCTATCAGTGGTCCCTTGAATGTAAGGAAGGTTAACCCCCATGACATGATCATTTGGATCTCTACGGATCGACGGCTCCTTCTTGGCCTTGAGGAAGACCTTTTGACCTAGGTGTCTACTGTAACCATTCTTCACAAAGACATCTAGGAGATGAGCCTTCTCAGTTTCCAATCTCTCTTCATCGGAAATTCTAACAGCATGGGTGGCAAGTGTGCATAGAACCCCTAACTTCTGAGCGGGGAAATGATGGGACGAAGCATGCAAGTATTGTTCAGTATGCGTCTTCTTCCTAAACACTTGATGTGAAAAGGAACCATCCACCCTCTTCGAGATGAGAACATCCAAGAACGGAAGACAACCATTGTCCTCTTTTTCCATCATGAATTTAATGGCAACGGACTGGTTATTGAGATGACTGAAGAAGAGATCAAGCTCCTCAGGACCATGAGACCAGACAACAGCAGTGTCATCCATGAATCGTTTCCAAAGCTTCAAAAGGATACAAAAATTGTTTTACTTTTAAATAAATACTATAAAAATAAATCAATAAAATACAAAAAAATTTAAAACTATTAAAAGACTAAAAAAAATAAAAAATTAAACAAACCTGATTTAAAAAAAAAAAAACAAAAACAAAAAAACTAAAAAAAAACAAAAGATTTGAAATGTTTTAAATAAATAA
Organism: Pinus taeda; assembly: GCA_000404065.3. Classification (NCBI taxonomy): domain Eukaryota; kingdom Viridiplantae; phylum Streptophyta; class Pinopsida; order Pinales; family Pinaceae; genus Pinus; species Pinus taeda. The sequence continues at coordinate 20,712 of APFE031643365.1, read as the reverse complement.
AAATACAAAAAAAAATAAAATTAAATTAAAAACAGTTAAAAAAATAAAAGGATATAATAAATAAAAAAAACAAAAAAAATAAAATTTAAAAAACATAATTATTAAATTAATAAAACATACAACCTAATATCTTTAAAAAAAAATTAACAAACTTTAAAAAATAAAAACCAGGCGTGGAAGTTTTATATAAAGTTTTTAATATTTTATTTTATTTTAATTTTAAAGGAATGTTTTATAAATTTTAATTAAAATAATGTAATTTTAAATTCATTTTTTTTTATTATGTTTATTATAATTCTTTTATTTTTTTGAAATGTTTTTATTTTTATTTAATAGTTTTTATTTGTTTTTTAAATTATTATTATTATTATATAGTTAATCTCTAGTGTTTATTAGTCAATATTTTTAATTTTTTAGTTTTTTTATATTATTTCTAAATTTTGGTATTTTATTTATTATTTATTTTGATATTTTTTTAAACTTTTATTTTTGTTTTGTTTTTTTTTCCTTAAATTTTTATCATTTACAAGATAATTTTTAGCATCACTCTCATAATAAAACAATTATAATTAAATAAATCAAATCTTGAGAATTAGCAGTTAGTTCCTCAAATTAGGGAGTTTAGTTAGGATGAGAAATTCTCTCCAACTAGTTCTCCTAGATTAGTGTTTTGTTGAGAATGTATCTCAACCAAGTTTGTTCAGGATAGATGCACTATCTTGAGACAACTTGCTCATGTATTTATATGTATCATAAACATCATTTATAAGATAGAAAATTTTATGAGAATGAGAGACTATAGGAAAGTCTCTCATGCCTTTTCCACCATTTCTATGTATATGGTATTTTTTATGTTTATTAATTTTGTTTAGTATCCTTCATGTGGTATCATAGTCATATAGATCTAACTCCCTCCTCAAAAATATGAAAGAAATCTGAATAATTAGTCGTTACTCTATACATAGGTTAGTCAGCGATAGGTTACTGAGTAAGAATAGATAGTTTTGTTTGTGAAAGATTGATGTGAGGCTTTATAGAAGCTAAGAGTCGCTAATGAAGATCGTGTGGACACTACTTTTGGTACCTGCATTCATGCGTAAGAGATCAACCCCGCGTGGAACATTTATTAAATTGCTTCCATACAAGTGTATGAATGTTGTCCTGGAGACATCCTCAAGAGAAAGTATATAAGCTACACCACAAAGAAGGAATCATTGATTATCTAGGATGATGGCTGCATGAATCATTGAACAAATAACAATTTGATAGAACTGAGATTTGTTTATATATGTATTGGGATGCAAACCTGCCATCATTTATAGGTGGATGGAGCTGCACCTATTTGACATTTGAGGATCAATTAAGAGGAGCTGATCAAACATTCAATTCCTTCATTATAATAGTTAGATCCGTGAAGTCAACATCAATATTGGCCATCGAACATTTTTCTTGTATCGACTGCATGAGGAGAAGGAAGCTATCTATGAAGTTACAAGCAACCTGTTTTCTATTCATATGCACTTTTACTATGCGTTTTGGGAAATATATCAGAGGTGAGTTGTTTTATTGAATCAAGGCGAGGTTCAAAACCAGAAATTGGTAGGGATTCTTGCCCAAAATTAAAGATTCGCAGCCAGGACAGTTCTTCTTGAAGTAGATATACTCGTTAACTCAACATTTCCTGTGTTAATTTCATAGGACGAAACCCTTCAACATCTTTGCAGGTGCGCTTTGATGTTTTTTTAACTGCGTCAAATGAGTTTATCGAATTTGCAAATCCCTGATGCAAGAGGAAAGTGGTTCTGGCGCTAGACCAGGGCTTCGGCCTGAACGCTGTGCTTAACCCTGTGCCTGTGTATAATTTTTTGACTGACGACATATGAAGGAATGGAATTGCAAATTTTAAGATTCATTCTGAAATTTTCCAACCTCGGACAGGTGTCTGTTCCGATGAGCTTGGAGCTAGATGTCAAACTCGCCGCTAGTTTTCTTCAACTTCACTCCGGCCCACTAATCAGATAGGGAATTCAGGTTCAAAATCTTGTTTAGTGCGAGCTGCGCAACAATTTCTCTATGGGATATATATCAACTTTTTTCTTTCTCAGCTTTTGAACCGGCTGGGAATTACGCAGTTGGAGTGCCTGTTTTCTTCTAGGTGGAGACAAACACAACATAATTACTTTTGGGCTTCAAGGACTGCTTCTCACATGTGCCATGGAATAGATATTCTAGACAGCCCAATACGGTTGTAGAGCAAAGCCAGCACATTGGTATTTTAAGATACAGAGGTCTGGTTCGCTTTTGGGCGAATGCTATTTCCACCTCCATAGATCCATAAATGTGCGTCCTTACACCCCTCCTTACGTCAACATTCGACGGATGCATGGTCGAGAACATGCGATGATGTAAGGACAATGGGTCTCTGGGCTATAAAGGATGGACATTTATGGATCTATGGAGGTGGAAATAGCGTTCTTCTCACTTTTGCACCGCCAAGTGCCACCAAAGTAAGCTACCTTAGACTAACAAGAATGAAACATGCAGCACGAAGCGAGCAGTCTCGCTAGAAATCTTCGTGCATGATTGGTATTGATTTTTAGATCTGATTCGTGATATCTAAATCGCATGACAATGGGTGCAATGGGGAATGATTTTTTTTTTGGTAGCAACTGATAAAACCCATGCTTTGAATTGAGGAGATCGATTTTTGTTTGATTTGCCATAGGATACAGATGGGTAATCAATCAATAATGGGACAGTTATGGACGATATGACTGCACCGACAAATTGATCAAGCAGTGACAGAACATTGAATATCAATCACCATACTAAAAACCAGGTAGTTACTGCAGCCAGGAGGCGTAAAATGGAAATCACGTGCCTCAAAGTTGTTGCCAACACTGGGAATCAAAATGTCTAGCTTGTGAGTAAGCGTTCATGCCCTTGTTCTGAGGATGTGAAGCCTTCCTCTTTTTCCTTTCATGTGCTTGGCATTAAAATATTACATTTCCCATTTTTTTTGTGATTGTGTTTGTGCTAATTGAAATATTAAATGAGTGGTTCAATTTCCCATATTATTGCTGCTTTACATTTCCCATAAAATGGTTAGCCTCAATTGTTGAATGTTATGGGCTATAGTCTTTTGTACAAGACAAGTTGCTTGGCTTTAGTTTATGTTAATTTTTGACAAATCCTTTTAAACACTATTAGATAAGGTATGCTTTTAATTTCTAAATTTTTTATTTTGGAGTGATAAGGTGAAAGTATTTTGAATTTTGGAGCGATAAGGTGTGACCTATAAATATTTGGAGTGATAAGTGAAGATTTTTAAAAGGGAAGCTCATTGCTGTATTTTGAAGAAAGCTTTATTTTTAGTAGATTGAGTGTCACCATGCATTCATTGATGACCAATAATAAATGTTGACTTCACGGATCTGACTATTATAGTGAAGAAACTAAATGTCTGATCAACTCCTCTTAATTGATCCACAAATGTCAAGCAGGTGCAGCCCCATCCACCTATAAACGATGATAGGTTTGTATCCCAATACTTATATAAAAAAAATCTCAATTCTATGAAATTATCGCTTGTTCAATGGTTCATCCGGCCATCATCCTAGATAAAAAATGATTCCTCCTTTGTGGTGTAGTTTACATACTTTCTCTTAAGGATGTGTCTAGAACAACATTCATACACTTCTATGGAAGTAATTTAATAGATGTTCCACGCGGGGTTGATCTCTTTTGCATAAATGCAGCTACCAAAAGCAGTGTCCACATGATGTTCATTGATGACTCTTATCTTCTGCAAAGACTCACAACGATCTTTCACACACACAACTATCTATTCTTACTTAGTAACCTATCACTCACTAACCTATGTACAAAGTAACGATTAATTATTCAGATTTCTTCCATATTTTTGAGAAGGGAGTCAGATCTATATGGTTCTAATACCACATGAAGGATACTAAACAAAATTAATACACATAAAAAATACCAGATACATAGAAATGGCGGAAAAGGAATGAGAGACTTTCATATAGTGTCTCATTCTCATAATTTTTTCTATCTTATAAATAATGTTTATGATACATATAAATACATGAGAAAGTTGTCTGAAGATAGTGCATCTATCTTGGACAAACTTGGTTGAGATACATTCTCAAAAAAACACTAATCTAGGAGAACTAGTTGGAGAGAATCTTTCATCCTAACTAACCTCCCTAGTTTGAGGAACTAACTCCTAATTCTCAAGATTTGATTTATCTAATGCTTCAGATATGACACCATCTTGCATATTCCAGATTATTCAAGGCCCATTAATTTTGTCAGTTGATCCAGGGGGATCTTGAGACACCAAGGGGATGGATAAAGGCTCAAAATTCGAAATGGCAGAAACGAGAATTTGATGGCATCAGTTTAGAGGGCTCATTTTCCTGATCGCGGTGGCATGAATGGTTTGTCAATTTGAGCTCGTACGCAAAAGATAGAGCTCTTGGAAGATTGGTATGGTAGAGGAAAAATAGGGTCCACAGTGCGCCACATGGCATCCTAGTCAGGATGTGGGATCCACATGGCAACCCATCAAACACTGACACATGGCAGCCATTTCTTAGCCTCCTAAACCTACACAAAAAAACATGGGATATTTTTGTTATAACTACAATTTTATATAGTTATTAAGATTAACTATATAAGTAAAAACATATATTTTACCAAATAAAAAAAATAACAACCAATAAATATATATATATATATATATAACCATATAATAATATGGTATATCCCATTCAACATATGGTACAAACCAACATAACAACATAAACCATATATAGCATATGGTTATATAACAAAAGGTTAAAGGTTATAACCAATGTGTGATATGTATATACCATATATGGTAAAGGTTTGCAACCATCAAATATATGCATGCCATATAAAACACATCCCAACAAAGGTTATGGGACCAACGAATTAGGGAGGCAATACGTGACAGCATGGTTGTAGCCAATGTAAACAAGTTATAATGTATCTAATGCATAATGGTTATGCTTGGTATATGGTAAAGATTGCAATGGAGATACATGAAGATACGACATGGTTGGGGGCAGCCACGTGGTGGTCCCACCGCCCACACACACATCAATGTACAACACCAGATTTCCATACGTTGGAGATGGGATGGGTGCGGTCCCATGGAGTATAGGCCCACCCCCAATAAATTAAAAAAAATAATATATATCAAATGTAAAGTGGTATATGATAAATATAAACCATAACCATATTATGGTTTAATCCACCTTAAGTTATGTAAACTAATTTTTTTACCATTTGCAAGAGAAAGATCAACGAGCACATATTTCGAGACAAGGTCGCAGAACCCTGACCACTCAGAAACATAGGTGGAACTTTGCTTGAGCAGAATTTTTGCAGTAGGGTGATTTTGGTCCAGTCTCAGAATTAGGCAAGTCTTATATCGATTTTGCACCTCTCGAAGACGAGAATCCAATGGTGGTGTCAGTTTCTACAACAGAGCTCTTCAATTTTCGGGCTTTTTTCAGCATGGAGGTATAATGCTCCATTTTTGTAATCGATGAATGTAACTTCTTTTGATGCCATCTTTAGTGAAGGCCTCCCCATTGATCGAGCAGAGCCCGGAGATGTAGTCTAGGAGGGACAAACTCCATTATGAAGTTCTTGTTTTCTTATGCTCTTCTTCTACTTTCTCTCACATGTGCACATTTAAAGTTTCTCTTCGGTTAAGCTACAAACTGTATATGTGATTCTTTTAATGCATCTATAAACAAAAGATAACCTGGATCATCAGTGCAGGGTTTCTTACTCAAATCACATCGGCTAGTTCTGAGAAAGTTGAAGCCTACCAGAAATATACACAAACTAAAGTTCCAGTGAAAACAAAATGCCTTCATTGTCAAAGAACCAGTCATCTGGAAGATCAGTGTTTTGATCTCCATCCTTGTCACCACTGTGGCAAGTCAAATCATTCATCAACACAATGCAGCAAACAACAACAATCAAGCAGATTGAAAATCGATTATTCATGGATTGATCCCTGGGAATGGTCATCCATGGTCAGAAGATTGTATAAGATTTACATTTGAATTCACTCACACATATTGCAGCAAACAATAAAAATGAAGATGGTACTCTTGTGCAGTTGAACGGGCGAGTACACTAATGAAACACTCCTACACCTGAAGGGGAGGAGTTCAGAAATAATTTGAAGAATATTGTCTCTCCTTTCAGCTAACAAAGGGTGGAAAATGTCAATGAAACGGACAGTGGTTGTCAGATTGAAAGTCTCGACAACGTTAGTGAAGCAGCTAGTGGGCATTTTCATCAGCGAGTGAGCATCAACAAATTCACCAGTGGGTGATCGACAACAAAGTCAACAATCAACAATTTTCAAACACAACAAAAGTAATAGTCAGTTGTTTCTCAACGTCATCAGCTAGTGGGTGATCATCATCAATACATTCTCTAATGGGCATTCATCAACTTTTGTTAGTGGACAAACAAACACGCCATTGGACATTCATGAAATTTTTTTACTGTACACAGGATGCTGATTTCAAGCAAAGGACAGTTGGATCCTTTAGCAACTTGGCACGTGATGGAGTTGTCAAGTGATATTTAGAGATGAATCAGACATGCAAATGACTCATGGTCTCTTCATATTGTAGTTTCTTCAGCATCTAGCTTTGGCTGTTTTTGAGGTAAATGTTGTTTTGAGGATCAACTTGAGAACTTGGAAGAGGGTTCCTTGTTCTTATTTTGGATTTATCATTGAGGGGCGGGGAGGGGGGCGCGTGGGGAATGTTAGCCTCAATCTCGTAATAAAACAATTATAAATCCAAAATTATAATTAAATAAATCAAATCTTGAAAACTAGGAATTAGTTCCTCAAACTAGAGAGTTTAGTTAGGATGAAAGATTCTCTCCAACTAGTCCTCCTAGATTAGTGTTTTGTTGAGAATGTATCTCAACCAAGTTTGTTCAAGATGGACACACTATCTTGAGACAACTTGCTCATGTATTTATATGTATCATAAACATTATTTATAAGATAGAAAAATTTATGAGAATGAGAGACTACAGGAAATTCTCTCATGCCTTTTCTACCATTTCTATGTATCTGGTATTTTTTATGTGTATTAGTTTTGTTTAGTATCCTTCAATATTTTTTTTTTACCTTTTTTAACGGTTTTTTGAAATGTGTTTGTTATTTATTCTTTATATTTATCATATTTGTTTTTAATTTTTTAATTCCTTAAAATTTATAGGTTAATTTGTTTTCTTTTCTAACATTTTAGGATTGATTTTTTTGTATTTTAGGTTTTGTTTTGTTTTGTTTTTGTTAATTTTATATGTTTGATCTTTTTTTTGCATATTTTATATATTTGATTTTTTGTCCTATTTTTAACATATATAATATTTATTTACTTCTTTGTTTATGATTTTTTTCTTTCTTTTTAGTTTTAAATTTATGTTTTAATTATTCTTTTGAAATTTTAATATTTTTCAGAGTCATGATAAAAATTTTTACGCCATTATTTCAAAATGTTGAGAATTTATTGTGAAAGAAAAAATAAACGTTATTTCAACATCAACACATCAATAATTTTCGTTTTCAGGGTGTTTTTTGCACAATTTTTGCACAAAAAATTGGTTTTCACTACCATTTTTAAAACATGTTGAAAATTTACCGTAGAAAAAAAAGTGTTATTCCAACATCAATGCTTTTCATTTTTAAGTTCACTTTTCATGTTTTTGGGGAGTGTTTGGCTACAGTTCTCGTTTTGAGTTTATAGTTCTTGTTTCAAAGTTTACATTGTTAAAAACTAGACACACATTAACATAACACTGAAATGTCAAAGAAACTACAACTACATACAAGGCTAACTGTGCATGTCACTTCTATCTCTAATCAACTAGATTTATACAAAAGATAAGTCAGTTACTGTCCCTTCAAGTTTAAAGAGTTATGGTGGTGACGTTGCATAGGTTAAGGCAGTTGAAACAGTGAGGCAATGTACGACGGTGAGGCTATGCATCGATGAAATGACGACGAGTGTAATTATCTCCAACACTGCCCCTTAATTATGACTGACAACTTAACCTTGACTCAACATAACTTAAACATGTCTAATGGTCTAACACTCAGATAGGCATATAATGACTCAAAACATTGACATCAATTCCTGTGATAGATTTATTTTTCTATTTCTTCCAGATCTTGTATCCTCTGAGCTACTTCATCTTTGTTTTTTTCCGTAAGCTCCAAATTTTAGTTTCATTATTTGTTGTTCTAGCTCTTCCATCGTTAAATTTTTGTTTATAAAAAAGACATGGAAAATCATTTTAGGTTATCCATGCATGGCCTCTACTTCTTCGGAAATCTGGTCGTTTGTGCACTACTGCCACATGTCATCTTCTATAGCTTGTTCTTTATCATCAATGTTTTGATTATCATTTTGTTGCAACATAAGTTCATAGTATAATTTTATCTCTTCAGGACTAAAACACATGAAAATTTCATTGGCATTTTTGTTTTCTACATGATTTGGATTTAAACAAGAACGCAACAAATTACAGAGATAACCATAAACACAGAGATGCAGTGGAAATAATACTTCATTTCATTAATGTAAAATATTGAAATATTCTTACAAATAGAGTTGGAAATAAACTAGCTAGGCCGATGGTAGCTTATCTCTGAGAAGAGATGTGGCGGCTAATGCCTCTGAAATGTGTTACAATGAGGCTCGAAGGTCTATTTATTGTTGAGAAATAATGAAAAAACCTTAACATTCCAAAACCTAACCATAGAAGATGAAACGCCAAACTGTGGGCCCCGTTTGGGTAAATTGGTACATCAACTTCCTGAGGTCGTAACTTTGGCATACAATCTCTGTTTGACATGCACAGTATCTCGTTAAAAATATCTATCCGAGAACTACAACTTTGGGAATAGAAACAACAGTCCATGGACCCATGTTTCTCCCAGTCTTCCCAAAAAATGTCGTTCAGGGCCTCAAAACAGCTCCAGAAGTTCACGACCTGAAAAAACTGCTAAAAATAGTAAACTGGGCTACAATTAAGGAAACTAAAAAGCTGAAAGAAACAATGGTGGGGGTCCATGTGGATTTGGTAAGTGGCCACCAATATCCACCTAGATCATACCTTCCCCCTTAGGAAGCAATGGTCCCCATTACGTTGAGTTCCTCCATGAGATGAGGAAACTTCTATTGAACTTGGTCCCTGGTGAGCCACTTGCCCTAGTGAAAGAGTTGGCTTGCTTTGACAACTCGATACAATTGGATATTCTTCTAATGAGTGTGCTTGATCTATGTGTCCATGATCCGATCAGTTGCAGCTTGTTCCATGCAATCTATATTTAACTCTGTGGGTGTGAGCTGTTCTGCAATGTCGGATGTGTCTAGTAATGGTGGAAAGTATGGCTGAAGGTGGTCCATATTGAACACTGGGTGCAGGCCAAGGAATAGGGGAATGCTGGGCTCAAATGCATTATCTCCCATAGCCTTGGTAGTGGTGTAAGGACCATATCGGAGTGGTCTGAGTTTCCGATAGGCTCCGGTAAGGTGTTCCTTTTGCAAATGCAACCAGACTTTATCACCCACCTGAAACTTGTGTGGCACCCGATGTTGATCATGTCACTGCTTGTACTTTGCATTTGATTACTCCAAAATGTCATGGACCTACTAGCAAATATGTTGGATGTGCTCAATGAAGTTGTTTTCCTCATCTCTTTTGGACTAGACATGAGCCGAATCTATGTGAGTAGCTATAAATGGCATGGCCACATCAATGGGACATAGTGGCTAGAATCCCAAGGCCACCTAAAAAGGGTTGTGACCAGTCGAGCTATGGAGAGCCCAGTTGTAGCTGTGCTAAACATAGTGGAGGCTCTTTTCCCATGTGCATGGATGCTTTGAGTTGTACATGCGCAGAATGTGTACGATCATCCTATTGATAACCTCTATCTGGCCATCAGTTTAAGGATGGAAGGCTATGGACTTAGTGAGTTTGGTGTCGAGCATCGACCAAAGACTGGACCAAAATGTACCGAGAAACATGCTATCCCGATCTGAGATGATAGACTGTGGGATCCCAAAGTGTACCCACACTCGTTCAAAGAAAAGTTTAGCAGTGGCTTCTACTATGATATTCTTCTTGCAGGCAGCCATAATGGCCATCTTCGAGAACCTATTGACGACCACAAAAACACAATCGTTTCCATCCTTAGTGGAAGGAAGGCCTAAAATTTAATCCATGGAGATGGATTCCCAAGGTTGAAAAGGGGTAGGTAGTAGGGTATAAAGGCCTTGCTTCTTGATGGTGGGTTTGGAAATGGTGCAGGCAGTGCATGATCTAATGTACTTCCCGACATCCTATCGAAGAATTGGCCAATAGAAATAGTTCTACGGTAATGCCACTATTTTCTCGACCCTGAAATGTCCATCAACCCAACTGTAGTGTGCTTCCCAAATCATCTTGGCACACTCGCTTGAAGGAATGGAAAGGTGGCCCAGGTGGCATAACAAAGCATCTTGGAGGTGAAAATCTAGAACATGCTGACCCTCCAAGAGTATGTGTGGCCAAATTCTTGGTTGCTTTTGTAGAGAGGTGGCCAATGAGAAGTCTTGTGCCCACAAGAGTTGAGCACAGTGGTTAATGCCATGATCGGTGGTCGACTGAGGAAATCTGTAACATTATTGGTGCTATCCTTCTTATACTTGAAATTCAAATGGAATTGTTGCAGGTATGTCGAGCACTTCTGATGGCGATCATTCTATAATTTCCCTTGGGTTTGTATGAACTGCAGGGGTCGATGGTCTGTGTGGATGACTATTTCCTTCCCCAAAATGTAATGCTTCCATTGTCCAGAGGCTTGCACAATGGAATACATCTCTTTTTCATAAGTGGGATACTTCCAGACTATGTCTGAAAGTGTCTCACTGTGATATGCCACTGGATGCCTGTGTTGAGTGAGGACTGCCCCAATAGCATAGTCAGAGGCATCTGTCTCGACCTCAAATGGTTGTTGCAAGTCTGGTAATGCGAGCACTGGTGCCATGCAAAGGTGATCTTTTAACTCTGTGAATGCCTTCTATTGAGATTCAAACCAAAAGAATTTTTCTTTTGCTCCTTCCCTGGTGACTTGACTCAAGGGCCAAGTGATATGAGAAAATCCCAACATGAACCTGCCGTAGAAATTGGCAAGACCTAAAAAGCTACGAAGCTCTGTCAGAGTGGTTGGAGATGGCCAATCTTGAATGAATTGGATCTTGGATGGATCCACATGTACCCCATGTTCATCAATAATGTATCCTAGATACTGAACCTGGGTCATGCCAAAAGTGCATTTTTCCAAATTGGCACATAACTTATGTTGCCACAATGTTTGAAGGACCTGTCCGATGTGGTGGAGGCATTCTTCTTGACTATGGCTAAAGATCAGGATGTCATCCAAGTATACCACTAAAAATGAGTTGGCAAATGGCCGCAATATGTCATCCATTAGCCTCATGAAGGTTGTAGGAGCATTCGTCAATCCGAAAGGCATAACCAACCATTCGAAAAGGCCCTCCATGGCTTTGAAGGTAGTCTTCCACACATCAGAGGGTTTGATTAGTACCTGGTGATATCCTGACTTCAAATTGATCTTGCTGAAATATTTTGCCCCCTTTAGTTGGTCCAAGAGGTCATCAATCTGTGAGATCAGGTACCTATTACGGACAATGATCTTGTTCAGTGCTTGATAGTTAATATAGAGTCTCCAAGTCCCATCCTTCTTTTGTACCAACACGATCGGGCTCCCACAGGGCAATGAAATAGGATGGATGTGACCTTTCTGTAGCAGCTCCTAAATCTGCCTCTTGATTTCATCATTCTACAGAACAGAGTGCCGATAGATTGGTCCATTGGGCAACGACGCACCTAGGTTTAGATCGATGGAATGCTTGACCTGACAATGTAGAGGAAACCCTATGGGGGACGTGAAGATATCCTCATACTCCTCCATGACCTTGTCCATACATAGTTGTCATGCAGAGGGGTCCTATCTAGAGGTCATGGCCACTATCTTCTCCATTCCTTGAGGGCATATCATCAGGAAAACAAATTTCCCGGCTTTGGAAGCAAGCTTACTGCATTGTTTTGCAGTAATCAAAGAGATGGCGGCAGGCGGTGCTACCTCCGATATCCTATACAACTTATTTCCCAAAGTAACAATAATAGCACGACGCCTTGATTCATACACAACATGTCGCTTCTACAAGTAAGGATTTCCTAATAATACATCACAAACTTCAAGGGGAGAAATTCCACATAATACCTTATCCGTGAAGGGCTTGTTGTTGTATGGAAGGAAACACTGCTGGTTCATGCGAAGATCCCGTCCTTAGTGAAGCCACATGATGGTGTACGGTTGTGGATGTGCTATGGTTGGTAAGCTCAGCTACTTCATGGCCTTTGTCGAAATGAGGTTCTTTTGGCTCCCACTATCGACAATGAACTGTAGCGGGGAACCCTTTACCCACATTTGGGAGTGGAAGAGATGCTCCTCCTCCTCTAGATCTTCAGGCTCCTCCTTCTGGGTCTTCGTTGTGGTAACAGTGGCATTGGGCTCAGCGTCGATAATCTACTTCCCTTTGTCATTCCCCTTGTCGAGTTCTGACTTAGAGTCAGAACATGCATCTCATTTTGAAACCTTTAGATCAGCCACTGGTGACTGTTTGGCCCAACACTCACTTGTGTTTTGAGTGGAGCTCTTATGGAACTCACACCATTTTCCTGTGTCCTTTTTCGGCTTCACGGTGTTGTTATTTTCTTGCAACTTTGGCAGGTTTTCTTGGGCCGCCCCACCTTGGCTTTGTCCTTTGTTCTGCGGTTTGGGGGCACCTTTCCCTTGCTTTGGATTCACAAATCAAAATTCTCGCTTCTTCTGTTTAAACTTTTTTTCGACCTTGACGACATATCGGTATGTCATACCAAGCAAGGGGATGTTCAGGAATTCTATTTATTCTTAGATGTACTTGTACAGGCAGCCACGGTATTTGAGTATTAAATGCTGCTATGAATCCTTGATACATAACTTTGTGCTAAGGGTATGGAAAATATTGGTAAACTCTAGCATGTCTTGGTCCCTTCCCTTCCGCAGCATGGTCCACTTTATGTATTGATCCTCATAGCTTCTAAGAGGGTAGTACTGCCCCTTGATGGCCTCTCGGAAGGAATCCCAAGTGGGTGTGGCTGAAAATAGTGAGCCTTTACTTTCATTATTCTGTTCGCAGTATGTTTCACACCAGTCCTTGACATGGGGGGCTACTTTGCGAAGAGTGAAAATAATCTTTTCTCAACTGGAAAAATCATGAATAGAAAAATAACCCTCTAGCAGATTTAACCATTTATCGATAGCATCTACATTTATCTGACCCTCGAATATGGGGATTTCAAAATTAACTTGTACCTTAAACGGTGTGGCGTTTCCAAAGTAGCTGTTGGAAGTCGATGTGTCGTCCCTGGGTAGCCGCTGAAGGATCTAGGCGAAGTTGTCCATCATCACATTCCTTTGTCGCTCGAGCACTTCTTCGAGCAAGATTTTGATAGGATCTCCTGTGGCCTCATCTTTCTTTTCATTTTCCATGGGAGGTCATTGGGATTTGTCAGGCTGGTCTTGCAAAGGTTTGACTAGTTCAAGCCCTAACTCCTTAGGTCCCAACCTTGTTAGGGACATGCAAAGAAAAGCCGAGAAAAAGCAGACCGCTTTGATACCACCGATCTAGATTTAAACAGGAATGCAACAAATTACAGAGATAACCATAAACACAGAGATGTAGTGGAAATAATACTTCATTTCATTAATGTAAAATACTGAAATGTGCTTACAAACAGAGTTGGAAATAAACCAGTTAGGGCGATTGTAGCTTATCTCTAAGAAGAGATGTGGCGGCTACATGCCTCTGAATTGTGTTACAATGAGGGTTGAAGGCCTATTTATTGTTGATAAACAATGGAAAACCCTTAACATTCCAAAACCTAACCCTAGAAGATGAAACACCAAACTGTGGGCCCCCTTTGGGTAAATTGGTACATCAACTTCCCAAGGTTGTAACTTTGGCATACGATCTCCTTTTGATGCACACAGTATCTTGTTTGAAATATCTATCCAAGAACTACAACTTTGGGAAGAGAAACATTGGTCCATGGACCCATGTTGCTCCTAGTTTTCCCAAAAAACGTCATTCATGGGCTCAAAATGTCTCCAGAAGTTGACGACCTGAAAAACGGCTAAAAATAGTAAACTAGGCTACAATTAAGGAAACTGAAAAGCTGAAAGAAACAATGGTGGGGGTCCAAGTGGATTTTGCAAGTGGCCACCAATATCCACCTGGATCACTACATCATCCATGTCGTTTTCAACATTCATTTTTGCAACTTTGATGTATACTTCATCAACACATGGTGTTTTAAGCCATGTTTCAAGGAAATTTAATTCTTCTTCATATTTTGTTATGTCTTCTTGGTTTATTCTAACATTTGAACACAAAAAATAAATGTTACATTTATATGAAAAAACATGTTTAGAACCATATTGGTTATGTTCATTTTTCTCTCGAATGAGAGATTTCTTCTCTTCTTCCTTCCTTGACTCTTTAGATGTTTCATAATCATGATTCTCCAACTCTACTTCTACAAAATGTTTTTCTTCCACTTGGTTTCCAGACACAAGTGGGTTTCTCTCACCAAATAACAACATATCAATAATATGTTTATGTTGCGTCATATGCAATCACTCATCACTAGTTAATTGTTTTTATCAAAGTTAACATCATCAATTTCAATTGTCGGATCGACTGAACTAGTTGCTTCTCCATTGGTAACATTATCTATGCCAAAATCAACTCCCACTAATAAGACACCATCAACATTGTTCCACTTTTAAGTGAGATTCACCAAATTCTTCATCTTTCTGGAGATTTGCTACAACAAATGCACTTTGCTTTTCATCTTCAAGCACTGCAACAACATTCTCTACGACAATAATATCTTCAACTTGATTACTCCCCCTTGCACCAAATACTACTTCCAGGATCTTCCATGATTTCTTGGAAGTTGTATCTTTTGTTACCTTGCACAAAAACTTCTAATCCAATACATGTTTTATAAAATTCAATGCTAAAGGATTGCATACTTCAACATAGTTATTAGATTGGTACTCAATTAACTCTTTAGCTCAAAGACAAGTTAGCATTTTGATAGCCCAAAAATAAAAATATTTACCAGTAAACGTTGGAGGTGGTAGAAGATCAAAGCTACAAAAATTAACCTCGATCTCTTCTCCATATTCTACTAGAATTCTCAGTTCCTCAGCTCCAACCTCAGCTTCTCTAAACATGGCAATGATATTTTCGATTCATTTTATTAATCTACTTCAATCACCTTTTATGATCCATGACTATTGTTTGTCCTTTCTCGTATAGTTTATTTCCTGATTGCATGAGGCTATCTTCCATATCGCCCTAAAAAAAAAAATATGATTTTCAATATACGCCCCCATAAGGAAAAATATTCACCCAAAAAAACACTATCATGTTTGAAAAAACCATAATTTTTTTTGTAGACTCACAAACTTTGCAAAGCCTTAAAATCCATTTTCAATAAACCTCTTTTCTTTCCCTTTATATACCACGCACTAACAAAAAGAAAAAAATAAAAATAAATTGTTTTAAAAATGACTTCCAAACCTTTTAAAAATACCCTTTCATAAATTTCGACAACCCCTTTTTAAAAGAATACTTTAAAACACCCTTTTATATCTCCAACCAAAATTTCATAAGCGAGCCTTAAAAAAAAAATTGTAATTTGAAAAAACCCTTTTTTCAAACATTGTAAATTTGACTCATGTATCTAATTATGAGCTCAAACCAAATCAACTTTCGTCTTGGTGGCTTTAAAAAACTTTATTGACTTTTCCTGCTATGACCAAAAAACTTTTTGATTGACTTCTCATGTAGCTCCTTCCTTTGACCTGACACATTGAATTCTTTGAAAACGTTGCTACGGTGGCTAACTCAGCATAGACTTTTTATTATGACCCTTTTTTTAATGAACAAAACAATGAGATTAACTCCACTATGACTAGTGTCTTGTGGCTCGACTCTTTTGGCTATGGCATGGTCACTCCTTCAAGGACGTGATAATGGTTGTTCACGCCAGCTATGGTTGTTGGGCACGAGATCCTCCCAAGGAAAGTTTTGGGGTTTAAAGCCCATGTTTTGACTAAGACCGATGTAAAGACTCCACGATTTGTGGGTGTGAAGTTGTAATTAAGTCATACGATTGTCCCCCCTTACTATTGTAATGTAATATCATCTTAAGAGTTCTACCCATGGTCCACAGACCATGGGATTGTATAAATAGAGCAAGGCTCTAAGTGTAAAAGAAGAAGTAATCCATGTAGGATCCAATGATGAAGCATTGAGTCAAAGTGTAAAGTCGAGTCTTTGGGTAGTAGAGTAGAAGGTTCTGCAGCAGAGTGCACAGAGGCCTAGTAATCCACAGTTGAGTGCACAGACCCCTGCAGCTAAGTGCACAGGGCAGGTTGAGTCTATAATCGATTGAAGCATTAATAAAGATAAGTTTTACAATATTTCTATGTATCTTTTCTTTTTTATGCATTAAAGTATAATAGGTATGAATTGCAAGTTTACTAGTTATTTTCTTGCGCAAACTTATATGAATACGCTGAATAAGTGAATATAATATAAAGTATCTTTTTACGTGAAGGTAACTAACTATTATAATAAGATAAGTAAGATCTGCAGTGTAACTCAGGGAAATAGCGAAGATAGCTACTTTAGCAGTGCAAAATCTCCTCAACCCCTAGTTAGGGCTTCGCAAAGTCGAGTATAATAGGGCCCAAAGGCCTCATAGGTGAGGAAAGTGTGCGAAGTGACCTGTGCAAAGATATCCACTATCGAACTAAATTGACCCCTCAGACATCTCAAGGGTGTGGAAACTTGGTTACATCATTTCCCCATACTGCTTTGTGTGAGACCTCAGTGTGCACATCACGAGATGTTGCTGAAAGGGCCAACGGTATAGGGATTTGTTTGGCTAAATAACTCTAAACCTTGGTCAGGCCCTATCGTGTAGGTAAATCCCCTCTGCGGACAGAGGTGATCCCACTAGCCTAAATGGGGTCTAGAAACAATCAAACAACGCTAACACGCAGGTTCCTAATTG